>CAUYRT010007770.1:0-79468 GCA_963574885.1 Lepilemur ruficaudatus
ATAAATGGGGTTGTTTGATTTTTTCTTGTTAATTCTTTTGAGTTCTAGGTAGATTCTTGTATATAATTTTTGTTTTTTTCTATTTACAATTGCAAAGGCCATACTCTGTTGTGCTAGATGCCAACTTGCAGAAAATTGATAAATTGCAAATAACTTTTGTCCCTGTGAAAGCTAAAGTAACTCCATAGTGAATGCTAATCGGCTGTGTTGACTTCTGGTTAACCCCAGTTCCAGTGATGCCTCTGAGATTTCCAGTTTATCTGTTGTTCCTAGTATAAGTGAACACTTACTACAAACTCTGTTCTTAAGCAAATTCGTATGCATTTCCTCTGAAGGGCATGTACCCTATCCCTATACTATAAAACCCTGGCTATGAGGATAACAGTGCAGAGATCTGCCTGTCTTGTGGCCACCCAAGACCACACGTCTGTCCATAAGTTCCCCAGTAAAACACTCTATACTGGCAAACTGGATTTGTCTGCTTTGTTCTTTGGTTTCTTGGTTCCTTCTGTGTTTGGGGGTCACTATGCATATACGGTCCCTTCATGAAACAGTCCTTCAGAGTTGCAACTGATTTTTATCTGAATGAAAAAAAGAAATCTCAAAATTGTTTTATATCATTAAAATGTATTAATCATGTCTTCAATGTAACATCAAAATGACATTCCAGCTTTTCTTCTTTCGCTGACTATCAGTGCCTGGCATTCTCCTTTTAAGCAGCGATATTGTCCTTCTTGTCCCTTCATTAAGGAATTAAACCTTTCACAAGTGTTCATTTTTGTGTGATACCCATATTTTTAATCTTTTTGAAAATTATCTCTGATCTAACACACTGAGGAAAAAAAGTAGATAGTAGGAAAATTATTACTTATTATGAATGGCATTTTTGGGTGGGTGAAGGGAAACTAATAGAAACTCAACTCAAATTAGCTTAAATCCCCCTAAAAGGGAGGGGATGATTATTGGATCATGTAACTAAAGTGTCAAAAGGTACAGATAACTGAAGGCCTGACTTCATCTGGTGCCTCATAAATGTGGTCAGGAATCTTTACCTCTCAATGCAACTTTAGTCTAGGTTGATTGCATTCTCAAGCAAGATGTCTCCAAGTGATAGTCGCAAGGTACTCCAGAGTCTCTCCAGGCTTATCATCTGCCAGTTTAGCAAAAAAAAGTAGAGAGAAGTTATTTCCCATTATTAAAAATCCTGTGCTTTTGCTCAATGGTTTGGCCTAGGGCCACATCCTCTCCATGAAGCACTGCTGACACTCTGGACACCTTAGGTCGTATTTTTGACCAACATTTTTCAACAGAGAGTTGGAGAGGGGGTTTCCAGAGGATAAATACAGACCAACAACAAAAAGAAAAAATGAAAAGAAGGTACAAAAAAACCCCTAAAACAAACAAACAAAAAGAAATGAAGAAGTATGTTTTATAATGATTTTATAATAATAAAATATACAATTCATAATAAATATATAATAGGAGTATACCAAATAAAAGCAACATTCATGTAGCAAAACTTTATGGAAGTACAAAGAGAAAGAGTCAGAAATACAGTAGTGTTAGGAATCCAGTTTATGTTATTCTTCCATAGCAGATAAATAAGAACGTGAAAACATAAATAAAATTAGTAGTGACGTTCTTCAATGGAAAGAATATATACGTCCTCTTGAAACATTAACACAAATTAGCTATATATTAGGCCATGAAGAAAACATTAATAAATTCCAAAAAATTATCTGATTACAGTGTAACTTTTAAACTAAAAGTAATAATTAAAGTAGAATATGAAAAACAAAAGTTAAAAAAAATAAAACTATGCCACAGGAAAGTTTAACAATTCTTTTAAACAAATTTTGGGTCATAAGAAATAAAATTGCAGAAATCTGTCAGACAATCTGTCTGAAATATAACTAATGAAGATATTATTAGGTCATTAAATGTCAAAGTCCAATTTTGAATCAAAAGTGTAGTTTATTTTATCTCAAATAAGAAGCAGTACAATTAATCAAAGTATGCATCTATATTATCAACACAGTTTTGTCATCTTAAGAGTAGCTTGTTTACACTAGCAGTGGAGAAGCCTGGAGAGCGAGTGGCGAAGAAATTGCAAAAGGCATTTTCCACAGCTTGTTGAAAATTGAATATTTTTCCTTGCAAGAAGTGGTCCAAAGCCTGGAAGAAGTGATAGTCAGTTGGTGCAAGGTCTGGTGAATCCTGTGAATGACAGAGAGTTTCCAAGTACAACCTCTGTAGTTTAGGCGGCATTGTTTGTGTGACATGTGGTCAAGCATTGTCTTGCAAGAGGATTGGCCTGTCTCTATTGACCAATGTTGGCTGGTTAATCACAACCATCCTCATCATTTCATCCAACTGGTTGCAGTAGACATCTGCTTCAATCAATTGACGAGATTTCATGAAGCTCCAGTGGATAACACCAACGCTGGACCGCCACAACAGACACCATTAGCTTTTTTGATGAATATTCAGTTTTGGACTGTATTTTGGCATTTCGTCTTTACCCAACCATTGTGTCAAATGCTTGTGATTGTCAAAAAGAATCCATTTTTCATCACATGTAACAATACAGTGTAGAAATGTTTCGCTCTTATGTTGTGACAGCAAAGAAAGTCAAGTTTCCAGATGATTTCCCTTTTGATGCTCATTTAACAAATGCAGAACCCATCTATTCAGGTTCTTTACCTTGCTGATTTGTTTCAAATGGTCCAATATTGTTGGAGTAGTAACGTCAAATCTTCCTGCTAATTAACAAGTAGGTTGAGATGGATTTGCTTCCACTACAGCTTTTAGCTCATCATTATCCACCTTGGTCTCAGGTCACTCACGTGACTCATTTTCAAGATTAATATCACCAGAATGGAACTTCTCAAACCATGGACTTACTCTGTGTGTTCATTAGCCACTTCCCCCACACTTCATTGATATTTTGAGCTGACTACAAGGCAATGGTTCCATGATACAACTCATATTTGAAAATGACACAAATTTTTGACTTATCCATGGTTTCACAAAAATTGCTCTAAAAATATTTGAAAGGTAATCACAAGCCAAACTGGGCATTTGAAAAAGTGGGGATGTAGCTTCACATTAAAAATAAAACAAGCAATGTCAAAGTGCAACGTCAGAGATATCAACGGTCAAACTTAGTACTTAAGGAAATTGAACATCTCATACTTAACAACCTTAATATATATAAGAACTTACGGATACAGCTGAATCGGTACTCACAGGAAAATCTATTTTTATGAATACTTATAATGATAAAAAATAATCAAAACCTGTAAATCAATCATTCAGTATAAAAAATTGCAAAAAGTAAAAAAAAAAATAGGACATCTGAAGGAATAAATTAAGGTAAAAACATAATAGAAATCAAAATCAGAAAAATTATAAAACTATTACATAATTATAAGAGAGTGTTGGAAAATTATAGGAAGCATTTGCTTTAAAACCAAGAATAATCACTCCTTGTTATATATTGCACATTCTAAGTTAATTTTTATATGTAGTCACTAGTCAATGCAAGTAGACCAACAAAAATAATTTTTTAAAAAAGATATTACCTTTATTATTTGGGAAAAAACACAACATGAGGCTTAATAACTGAAACCAACATAATTCTCTGTCCCTGTGTTAAACAATACTGGGCCCAGGCAATAATAACTTACCTGCATGCTCCAGGAATACTTATTTCTGGAAGATAAGATTGTGAAAGATCCTAACAGCTTACTTACCAAGAATAACAGTTTGCCCCTCAAGACTTCCTTCAAGACTATCTCACTGCTAGGTTTCCCAATCAAAATAACCTCTGCCTGCTCCTACCACTTGTCTGCCTTAAAGTTTCCCAGCCCAGACCCTAGACTTCTATGAATATCTTTTCCCATTTTTCCCATTTTGAGATACTGTTAAGCATGGTAATGCAGGATGTCTAATAAACAGTTTAGCTCACAACAGGAGTTTTCTAATGATACTTTGTGGTATGATGGGTGGGCTTAACAAGGAAGTAAATGCTAATTTTTGTTCTCTGCTTGCCACGGTGTCACTTTGGTTTTGTAAAGATTAGGAAACTGAGGCTGTGAGAGATTAAATAATTTACCCAAAGTCGTGGCTTATAAGCAGGGAAGGAAGCTTTAAAAAGGCCTGACAAGCCTGAGCTGCTTCTTGCTCCACTACTCCAGCCGGCCTGCAGTCTGCCATCTCCATTTCTGCATCTTTCTGGGAGAATCCCACCTAGAGACATTTTAGCCTACACTTTTCCTTCAAGTGATCTCAATGGCAGCTATTTTTATTGCTTCAATTGTAATAAAAATTCTGTTTCCTACCTATCAGCTTGCCAGAATGATCATCAAAGGATCTGTCTGATTAAATTTGAGAAATGAAAGTAATGATGGTTTCTCACACATTATTTTGTCTATTAATGTGTGCCAGCTTGAACCTGAACAAGATTTAAGGGGTTTAATTCACATTTGTGAAGGCTGTAATGTGCATCAAGTGATCTCACACGCACTGTCTTATTCTAAATTTGATTTGATTCTTGTCTGAACTTATTCTCAACATGTTACCATCCACACTTGTATTAAACCTTATCACTTTCTTATGTTTTAT
This sequence comes from Lepilemur ruficaudatus, assembly GCA_963574885.1. Lineage (NCBI taxonomy): Eukaryota > Metazoa > Chordata > Mammalia > Primates > Lepilemuridae > Lepilemur > Lepilemur ruficaudatus. Next base: position 4,627 of record CAUYRT010007770.1, read on the forward strand.
TTTCCATTTTTAAATCATGTAAGTTTTTTTATTATCAAGGCATTGGTCAAAGTTTAGCTTTGCAATTTGACTTATAACTATGTGTATATAAAAACAAAATATATTTGTTTGTTTTTGCATATTTTTAGATAATTGGTGTTCCTCTGAAAAGCGCCACATGTGATTAAGTGCTATGGATTGATTGCTTGACTGATGGCAATACCAATAAATTCTTTCAATCCATTTTGTAAATTTCAGGACTTTTACTGGTTTATGGTGGCTGGTCCAATTTGAATGCATGATGAAATTGCCTTGCCTACATGAACACTGTAGGTTAAAATGAAGATTCAATTGAAATAAAATAATAGCACTGATTTAAAAGCAGAGATCCATTTTCAGTCTTCATATCCAGTAGCAAATAAAAAAACTATTAAACTTTGCAAACTACTTCTCTCTCTTCCCTGTCTCTTTTGGCCCAAGATACATTTAAATAGCATAAACCCTATTTCCTGTTGCTAATCACCTTCTCCAGTCAGTATTTTTTCAAAAAGTCATTAAGGCTGGGATGAAATCTCTGTCATTTCTGAAACTAAGAGAAAATTTGGAGCAGTCCATTAACAGAACAGGAAGTTCCCTAATATCCTCAGGATATGTATAGAAACCCATCATGATTAAATGCAAGAGGAACTAACATCTCCTGGGGATATTTATTAAATAAACTTATCTAAATATGCCTGACAAATGCATTATCTTTCCAAAAAAGTCTAATTACCAAGATCCATTTGTCTAATTAGATGACCCTCAAATGCCCTATTTTTTCTTTTGAAATTCCTCCATAATAATGAATTTACTAATAATGAAACCAGTTTGCTAAAATTGGTACCAAGACAATCAACTCATTTGTGCTTCTTTTGTGTTTTCTTTGTTAGATAAAGGCATTCAGAGAGAAAGCAAGCCATTATTCTATCCTCCAAGACTGACTAAAATAACTTTTCCTGAACAATTTTTAAGGAAAAATGAAAAAACATTATTTACTTCATTGTTATTTGTGGAAGCAGCAATAAAATAAATAAAGGACATAAATGTTAAAATATGAATTATATTTGTGTAAGAAATGAAATTTCAACTTTTCCCTTTAATTTAGTAAAAACAATAGCATACCTTTATTCTAGATAATCAAACAATAATTATCTTGTAAAAGGAATAGGGCAAACATATAAAATGAAAACTTACTATAATACCACTTGTTCTGTATAGAAATTCAGCAAAATGGAGGCTCATTCAAGGAGAATTCATTATCAAACCACTCAAAATATCTTTGGATGTCAGAGTCCTTTCAATTTAATCTCTCATTAATTTCTTCTTTTTTATACAACTCCCCTTCCACCCTCTGCCAAACCCAAGCTGACCTAAATACAGAATTCTCTTCCAAACATCCTTCCTTCTATATAATTTGATCACAACTTTTCCCTGAGTTTAGAATACTCTTTCCCCATTTCTCTTTGGCCTGTCTGTCACAAGAGGTAGTTATAGAGAATGGGAACAACAAAGATTTAGAAATTTGGAAGAGGTGGATTAGAATCCAAGCTCCACCTCTTACTAGCTATGCAACAGTGGGACAGAAGCTTTGAAGTTCAGTTCTGTCATTTGTAAACTGGCAATATATTATGTGTCTTGTAGGATTGATCTAAAGGTTAAATAATATCACTGAAGCTAAAAAAAATGCTCTGTGACGTGGAAAGTTCTGCATAACTCCTACCCCCTCCAGAGGATATTTTTCTAGGAGTTATAGCCACAGTGATCTCTCCTTTAAACATTCTAAATCAGCTCTGAAACCCATTTGGGTTTTTTGCTCATAGCTTGTGTAGTTAATTAACTTTTAAATTCATTGAAAACCAGTTACTGAATACTTGCTAAAAGTCATACTTGGTGTTAGATGCTGGTGAAGATAAAAAAAATCCATACAAATTTCGTGCTCTATGTAGAATGAGGGTCCAGTAATTGGACTTTGCAGAGCTGGAAAAAAAAAACCACAACTATTATTAATACAGCTATATCTTACCCCCCATCGAAGCAGTTATAAAGGAAGGCTCTGAGGAGGTAGCTAGTAGGAGATAAGATTGTGACCTTGAGATTTTTCTCCTGTTACATATTTTTGACAGTCAATAGCAGAGATCAGATAATAGAGGTTGCCTTCCTTCTGAAGCTTTCAGATTCTAAAGAAAGCCACACTTCAAGTGAGAAAAGAAGGAAATTGGAATGGCAAAGTGGCTAGTAAATAAAATTCTTCCGGCTCAGAACTTCTAGAAATCTTCCGATGGATGCTAACACAAGAAATTTATTATCAGCAAAGAAACTGCAAGTCTAGCCCAGAAAAGCCTGTGATGATTGTAGTTTTAAATTAACCCTGAGAAACCCAAGCCTCCATAGTAGAAAACAGGCTGCAAAAGTGTAGTGCCTAAGAAAAGCATATTTTCTTTGTTTTCCCCATGTTTGATGTGGTCACAGAGAATAAGGACAAAGAAGCAGCTCTTGACTGTAAAATTAGGGGTGCAGGAATCAGAGGCTGCCAAATGGGCTTATCCAGGCCAGGGCTATGCCCCTGTCAGGGCCGGAGTCTTCCCAGTTCCTGCCCAGCAGGATTTGATTATTCCTAAGGACCAGAGATTATCCTCTTCCTAGAACATCATCTGGTGTTGACTTAATGAACATGTGTATAAACAGTGACGGGGAACATATAATTTCCATTTTACTTCATAGTTTCCTGACAGGATAAGCAACACATGGAATTTATGGAAAGTGCTATCTCCCAGAGATGCTGGGCTTTGATTTGAGTGTAGTAACTGAGTGTTTTTTTTTTTTTTTTTGCCTTTGCGAAAGAGGTAAATGTCTTTTTCTTGTGAAAAGAAAAGTGCACACTAGATATGTTGGTGGTCAAAGGGGCAGGTTGTGGCAAAAACTGCTAGTCGTTCCCTGATATGCATTTGTCTCATTTTGATTATTTATTCATTTATTTATTTTTATTAGTACTATATTTTTGTAATGAAAACTTGATTTTTATATTTCTCAGACTTATTTGAATCTAGTGGGAAGTGATGTGTACATTCAGGGTTATACCCTTAAAAGGCGAGGACACCCTCTTGGTTTTTATCTTCCTCTTGGCTAGAATGTGGACAGAGTGGTGGTGAAATATTTTAGACCATGTGAATGAGGAAAACCTCTTAGTTTGATGAAGCTAAATAAGGACCTGGGTTCTTGACAATCTTGGAACTATTGTAACAACACTGGACTACTTGTTCCTGGACTGTGAAGAGTGAGAAAGAGAGAGGGAGAAAGAGAGGGAAAGAAAGAGAGAAAATGGGAGGGAGAGGGAGATCTTTTAAAGCTCTTGTCGTATCTGGTATATAAAATCATGGTTGGGTTACTTCACTTAGAGCAGTGCTTCTCAAGGGGAAACAATGTTGCTCTCCCCAGGCGAGAGACTTTCTGGGAGAGATCTGGAGACTTTCTGGTTGCCATCATAGGGTCAGGTCGCTACTGTCATTAAGTGGGCAGAGGCCAAAGATGCTGCTAAACATCCTACAATGCACAGGAAAGCTCCCCACAGCAAAGAATTACCCAATCCAAAATATCCAAGGTTGAGAAACCCTGCCTAGGATTAGGTTAAGTGTTGATAAAATTGAGAACTCCAAAGATTGAAATAAATAATCCACTTGCCTAGAGTATATAGCAATGGCAGAAAAGGAAACTGGAAAATTTGGCCAGTTGAAATCGTTAAGTTTCTTGGAAGTCATGTGAAGAAGTTTAGATTTTATACTAAGGACAATTAGAAATCATCCAGGGGTTGAAACAGGATAATGTGATAAGGTTTGCATTTTAATGAAACACATTTGGCTGCATTGTGCAGAATGAACTGGAATGAGCTGGTCTGTAGGTTATTCTAGCAGTCCAAGCTGAGAGACAGTATCCCTGGCTATGGTAGTGCAGTAGGAAAGGAGGAAGAAGTAGATAGACACAGGAGATTTTGAGACTTAGAAGTAATGGATTTGGTTGTTACGACATGTTGGTGAAGGAGACAGAGGCTTCAGGGCTTAGAACATTTCTGACTTGGACTGGAAGCATACAGGTGGTACTCACTGAGAATAGGAACATTTATTTGCCTTGTATGTATTTTCCAGCATAAAGAAAATACAAGTTATGAGGCAAGGGACTTAACGAACACTGAAATCACCTCCAAAAATTCCTATAAGTAGTTGGAATTGAGAAGGAAGGCATTATTTTTCAGATTTACTGAGACAGGCGAACAGAAGTCACCTCTGAAGAACACAAAACTCCAGAACTAGGTCCCTGGTAAATCTTTATAGTGAAAGGGACAATTTTCTATTATAGTAAATACATTGTCATGTTGAGAGATGGTTTTAGACTGGAGTATTTAACTAGACTTCTGTATCCTCCTCCCTACCTTTGTAGTTTGTAGAAGTAAGAAGTACACTGGATTGCAGTGTTCAAAGCTGTTTGCGTCTCTTGAGTTGCTGTAGTTAAATACATCTTAGCAACCACAGGCAACTTCCTTACGATTTCCAAGTACCTCCATATAAATGGCAGAATCAAAGTCAAATTTTAGAGTTATACTTAAAAAAGGATTTGTTATTATAAAATAATTTGTTTTATGTATGTGTTTGTGTGTGTGTATATGCCACATATATATGGCAATGACTCAAGAATTCAAATATCAGTCCTAGTTCCAGGATACATATTAAGAATTTGTAATTGCCAAATGCTTTAAGTACACAAAAAAACACTCTCCTATAAGAACAAAAATTTATGCTTAAAGTCTATAATGAGAGTTCAGGCCTTACTAGGGTCTGTGAGAATAAATAGTCTTTAATTCTTATGACTATTAATTCATTATTTCTAAAACTATAATACAAAAACTAGATAAAGAGGATTTAAAAACTCACTAAAGAATTTTTATTTTAACTTCAAAATTTTAAGCCATTTTTAAAATTATTGAAATGATTTGGGACTAAATGTAAGAGAAATTACACCCTAAGAATTATGATTTTGAAGCCTAAGTAGTTAAATCATTATATTTCAATATGAATTTAATATTACACAATTAATTTAAAAACACAGCATATCCCAGAATGTGTAACAATCTTTTTCCACCATTTATTTGGCATGCTTCTGCTACTATTAGATTCCTAAAAGGAAGTTAAAAAACCCACAAAATAAAAAAACAAAACAAAACTATTCAACAATAGATCATTGTTGCAAATACACTGTATGTATTTTAGTCTTTAAAGAGCTTAAAAATAATTCTTTCTTTGGCTAATATTTAGAATTAAATTTTCATAGGTATAGTGCCTCTAGAAAAATAAAAAAGCATAGGACCTACATTGATGAGTATTTTATGAGCATTTAATATATGCTATTGAGTTTACTTGAGTACATTCTTATTACCAGTTTATTCTTTAATATAGTCTCTTATTGAAAATGTTTTATCCAAAAGCACATTGTAAGTCAGAGAAGTTCCATTCACTAGAAATGAAAATACAAAAATTTATTTGCTCCCTCTGCTGGAGAGATGGGTGTTGATTTAAACAGACAATGTGCTTTTGAGCTCTGAAAAGCAATGTCTTGTTTTATTTCTTTAACTCAAAAAGCAGCTCAGTAAGCAAATCCAATGGCATCTAGAAAGGCAGAAACAAGGCACATTTTAAATTTACTTGGTACAACTCTATTTCAAAAGACTAAAATCAAAAGATGTCCTTTTGAAAAATGTTAGCTTGAGAATGAGGATTTAAATGTTTGTTTCTAAAGCTTACTTTAGTGTTTATTGTATGGTTTCTCTTCCTAGAATTACCTGTCTATTTATAAAGACAGAATGAATGTTTTCTGTTCCTTTTCAGATGACATGGGCTCTTAAGTATTGTATTTTTATAACATCAATACTAAAGCAATAAAACAACAACAGATCTTACATGACTTGCAGTACTTAGAAGTTTATTTATTTTGATTTTTTTTCTCCTCCTCCTTCCTCAAGTAATCTTTGACTACATGTTCTGGTGCAATTATAGTGAAAGCGTACTAGCAAATCTTGACCATGTATCAGCTTAAAGATATAATAGCAACAATATTTAACATTTATTTTGGCCTGACTAAGCACTGGGAATTCTGCTAAATTCTTTATGGGAATTATCCTATTTAGTCATGTCTCAAATGTCTCAGGGTTAGTGTTAAAAATAGCTCCATTTTTATAGATGAAGGCACTGAGGCCTAATAAATAAGAAACTTGTCTAAGTTTGAATACCTAATAAGTGGCCAAGCTAGGATTTTAAACCTAGCTTTCTGGCTCCAGACTGGAGACTGAACAATTAACTATAATAAGAATGTTTAAATGATGTCTGTAGTTAGTGAAACGTCACATGCAAATTGTATGACTGTTTTTAAATCAACAAAAACTTACATATGTTACTACAAAGCTGCCATTTCTTCCTGCCAGGCATCATATTAATGCAAGTTACCCATGAAATGCAAGTTTGTAGGAGACTTACTACTGTTCTTTTAGACTGATGCTACGAAGACAAGATGATAGAGTTTTATGGGGAAATGTATGGAACATTGGACTTCCTGGTTAAGAAGTTTGCCTTTGAGTTCTGATTACCTGGGTCAAAAGGTCAAAATTTCCTCAGGTTTTCTCACTGTTAAAAAAGATGTGCCTCTTGCAGGGAAGTCATAATAATAAATTTGAAAAGATCTGCATGATGCGCTGTGCCTTACAACGTAGAATAATATGCTCTATAAATACTCAGTAAAAACCTATCAGCCCTAAAGCCTACTTGATGCGTAGCTACACTCTTATACATCACATATGGTAATGAAATAGAAAATTACCTGGAAAAAAATCTTTTACACTGCTGGAAGATTCAATTCAATGCCCTTAAGCTGGAGAATTTTGAATTAGAGCATTAACACCTTATTTAATGGTTTGAATACTGACTTCTCACCAATTTAAAGGAAATGTAATAATGCATTTGCCTCAATTTTATGATATATTCAAACTGTAATACAAGACCATCCAATCTATTTGTTCTTGAATGAATCAATATTTTCTAATTATCTTAACAGATGATTACTGATTAATTGGTTTGGCCAATTATGTATCTCATTATGAATGAGTCACAGGCCTGCTGTATTGAGTAAAAACAATGGTATGAAAATTTTGATTGTGACCATGTAACTCATACTTTAAGATACAGAAACTATGACAGCTAAATTGATTAATTAGTTTATTATAAACCATTTGAGGTGTATACTTTTAAAATTGATTATGTTAGACAGGTAACCAAAAATTGTCCACTGAATTTTGTACTCCATAGACACATCCTTAAAATATAAAACAATTTTCCAACCGGAAGATAGTAATTCTATTTTGAATACCAAGATATCGCCAACATAGTGTGAGAAAAATCTCTTCAGGAGAAATTGCACCAGTGGTATTAAAAATCTTTCAAATGGCCCAGTGGGCATCAGACATATCTGCCACAACACCTCAGGAAACTAGAGCTAGAAAAGAGGAAAAAAATAGTTCCTGCCATGTTATCACAGAGAGGGCTGTGTTAGTGAGCACATAAGACATGCTCAGGGCCTCTGGGAAAAATATGTGTGTGGGTACTTCAAAATTTCCATCATAGAGGCTTCTGGTAGAGGCAGAGCAATTCTACATGGCTTTTAATATAGTTTTATTTTTATTTTACAGCTCATATGGCCTGAAAAAATGTAAGTTTGATTTTATGCGCTACATTGCAAATGAGAAAATTAAGACCCAAAGAAGTTATGACTTTTTCAAGAATATCACTACTTTCATTGGGGAAAAACAAACTGTAGATATTATTTTAGAAGAGAAAACTCTTAATATAGTGAATGTTAGAATTGAAAAAGGTTTGCAGTCAGAGATGTCAGATAAATTCAGAGAATTAAGCTACCTTTGTGAAGAAGGAAGAAAATGGCGATAATCAAATAAATTTTGTTGAACCTACATAATGAAATTCTATGCAGCTGTTAACAAGAATGTTGCAGGTACATTAAAAAACGTTATAGATAAAACAAAGTGGAATTCTAAAATATGTTCAAGTAACCGACAGGAAGGAAAGAAAAAGAAAACAGAGAAACGAAAAAAAGAGAGAACAACCAAATAAAATGATAGACAAACTCTAACATATCAATAATTTCACTAACTGTAAATGATCTAAATATACAAATTAAAAGACATAGTTTGAGAGAGTGAATAAAAAATATAAAACTATACAGTCATCCCTTGAGATCCTTGGGTGATTGGTTTCAGGAACTCCGAGGAGACCAAAATCTGTAAATTGTGCAAATAACCTACTTACATCCTCCTGTATACTTTAAATCATCTCTTGATTACTTATAGTACCTAATATGATATAAATGGTAGGTAAATAGTTGAATCTGCAGATGAGAACCATGCGGAAACAGAGGGTTGACTTTATTTTGTCTGCAAGAAATTCACTTCAAATATCACAATATAAGTAGATTGAAAGTAAAACAATTAAAAATTATACTATGCAAATATGAATCAAAGAAAAGAGTGGCTATATTAATTTCAGATAAAATAGACTTCACAGCAATGAAAATTATGAGACAGAAAGGAATATTACATGATGATAAGAGTCAATGCACCAAGAAGACATAACAGTGATAAATGTATATGCACCAAACAAGCTTCATATCCTAAAACCTCCTGTTTTATAAAAGTGTTTTTGTACAATTAAAGATATCAACTATTTAGAATACACAAATAATCTTAATTCTCTATATTTATATTATCAATTTGTGTTTTTTTGGTCTTTCAATATTTTCAATATTGACATTTTTCCAATAGAGAACAATTTTGTGAACCCTTCTCTGGGTAGGGTAACTGGTTAGGCAGAAAGACACTTTCAGTGGTAAAGACGTTAAGTTTAAATTATTGGCATATGTAAGGTAAGGTGTATAGTGTATTTTGAGTAGCTAGATGAAAGAGAGAGAGAAAGAGAGAAAATTCTTTCCTCACATTTTGGTTCAGTGTGTAGATTAGCCATACACCAATAATACTATCTAACGAACCACTTTAATACCTGATGACTTAAAACAGAAATTATTTATCCTAACAGGTCTGCGGGTTGGCAAACTTGGCTGATCTAGACTGGCTCAGGTGAGCAGTCCCTCCTTAGGCGGGGCAGCTTGATTATCTTTGCTTTACTCGAAGATCTATGGGTTGCCTGAAGTGGCCCTGCTCATGTGTGTTTTAAGACCAACTGGCCAGTAGGGGTACTCTCTTCACATGGGAGTGGTAGAGGCAGGAGAGAACAAGAGCTAAGACGTGAGTATCTTAAGGTTTAGTCTTGGAACTCTCATACTGCCCCTTCTGCCCACATGCCATGAGCCAAAGTAAGTTATGTGGCCAAGCCCAAATTAGAGGGGCAGTGGAATATACTTCACCTTCAACAGAACTGCAAACTCCCTTAGCCAAGGATATAGATGTAGGGAAACCAAAGAAGCAGGGCTAGTGGTAAAATTTAGTAAGGCTATTATTTAATACTGTCAATCTCTTTCCCCAAATCACATACATACCACGCACACACACACACACACACACACACACAGAGCTGACTAATGTCTTCTGACTGAGTTTGGGGGAAGTTTTGTTTGGTTTGTATTTAACAGTATATGTTACTCCACAAGACCTTAAAATGCACTTTATTTGTAAGACAAAGTCATAAACAATAATGGCATTGATTTCTCATACTATGTTTGTCTGCCACATACTTCAGAGAGACATATATAAGGAAGGGACAGTGGGCAATGGTAGGGGCCATGCCATTGGTGATAAAGGGAATTTTGTACTATATATTTGGAATTTCCCTTGTCCACCTGGTGAGTGCGTATAATCCTTGCCCATCTTTTTTTTTTTTTTCCTAAGCCTATCACAAAATCATGACCAGATTAGGTTAGAAGAATATATACACTTAAGAAGTGATTCAATCTAAAAATATTTAATCTCTGCTCCTCATACCTACTGGGTTATAAAATGGAAGGGTAGATACTTGAAGACTTTTATTTTATTTTATTTTATTTGCTATTTAATAAGAAGAGATCTAGTTGCTTTGTCTTGACTTCTCATGTAATTTTTCATGACATAAAATGATTGAATCATATCATCCTTAATCTTATTAAAACCATCCCCTTAACAGATGAAGACACCGAGGCAGAAATGTGAAGTGACTTATTTTTTCAAGGTACTATGGTTTAAAACATTTAAAAACTTGGGCAGACTTGGCTTTCCTGGCTTCAGTACTGGATTACTTTTTTTTTTTTTTTTTTATGCTGTGTAACAAATTACAACAGACTTAGTGGCTGAAAGCAGCACACATTATCTCAAAATGTCTGTTTGGTGGAAGTCCCGAAATAGCTTAGGGGGATCCTCTGCAAGCCTGCATTCGAGGTGTTATCCAACACTGGATCCTCATTTGGAAGCTCAACTGGGAAAGAGTCTGCTTCCAAGCTCACTCAGGCAGAATTCATTTCCTTATGGCAAAAGGATTCGTGTCAGTTTACTTCTTCAAAGTCAGCAAGAGACAGAGAAGGACCTACCAAGACAGGTGCTGCACTCTTATGTAATTATGCACATTTCATCACCTTTGCCACGTTCCATTGGTTGGAAGCAAGTCACAGTTTCTGCCCACACTCAGGGAGGAAATTACACAAAGGGACAAAGACCAGAAGGTGAGTTCATGGAGCTCATCTTAAAATCTGTCCACCATAATGTCTTTTCAGCTGTCAAAACCTTAGTAGGTGAAAAGGACATGCACTGTGGGTAAGTAAGCGTAAAATGTGTCATCTTCTTCCCTTCAACTCCACTCCTTTGAGTTTGGACTGGGGACTTAGTGACTCATTTCTAACAAAGAGAAAATGGTAGAAGTGACAGTATGTGACTTCTTAGACAGAAGGCATTGTGACCTTCTCTTCATGCTCCTTCCTGTATTACTCTGTGGGAAGCCAGCTGCCATGTCATGAGGACGTTGAAGCAGTCCTGTGGAGTGGTTTATGTGGCAAGGAACGGAGGGTCCTGTCAAAAGCCAACAAGGAGTGTCTGCCAACAACTACGCGAGTGTTGGCCTTGCGCTAACAGCCATGAGTCAGCTCTTTTGGAAAAGGATTCTTGGGCCCAATGAAGCCTTTGGATGACTGCAGCCCCAGGCAATGTTGTCTCATGAGAGAACCTGAGCCAGAACCACTGGATGAAGCCACCCCCAAATTTCCAACCCATCCAAACTGTAAGACTCATAAGTGTTATCAATTTAAGTGACTAAGTTTTGGGATAAATTTGGTACTCAGCAATAGGTAATTAATATAGACACAAAGTGTTTTACTGTCTGGCTTCACATACATCAAGAAACCTTCTAACTATAGGTTACAGGGAACTATTTCAGGTAGATTGTATTTTATATTTTTGAAAATACTCTAAACATTTTTTGTTTTACTTTTTGACCCTAAATTGACATCAACCTAAAATAGAAATGTCCACATTTGTTAGCATCTAAGAGTTCTTTGTAGAAAAAGCAAAATAACAAAATTTCCATATCATGTCCCAAAGCTTTGATTGAGGGGTAATTTTCCCTGGAAAACACACAAATCTCAGAGCTGACTTACACCTTTTGTGCCACATATTCTGAAGAGTGTATGCTGCAGATAGATCAGCACATTTTCTGCAGAGAAATGTTCCAAACAAAAAAGTAAGAAAAGATGAGAACACTTGTTCTTGGACTGTTCCACGTGAGTGACAACTCAGTGCTGATGCAAATGAGCTTGCTCAAAGGTTTCCCTGGAAAGGAAACAGTCAAAAGATAAAAACCCTTTATAGGGAACTAGCACCCTAACAAACTTCAAAGAAGTGAGGAGGTGCTATTGACAAAGACCCTATGGATTGTCCCTCTCTCCAGCTGTGAGCACAGGAGCAAAGCGACAGAAAAGTTCATCAAATTGGATTGATTTTCTTAATAGGACTGAAATAATCTGGTCCAAGTGAAAAAAATAAATTTGTTTGTTATAGGTGAGTTAAAAAGGCAATTCTTTGTGATTATCAAAATAACCGGCTTTACAACTGGATGTTAGCACAAGGTAGCTATTATTCTTAACTTTTTTACTACTCTTATCTTCTTGTTTTCCTTTTTATTTTCCATGCATTCCACTTTTGTAATTAAGAGCTGATTAGGCAATGATAGAATATATTAACTTTTCCATTTCAAAAAGTATCCTAGAATATTCTTTTTCCCAAACTTATCTATTGCACAAATAGCCTTATTGGTTTTTCTTTGGTATTGGTGTTTCTGTGGTTAGATTGAAGTCAACTAATGTATGTTCCACTGTGGAAAAAGCAAAATACCTATTGGTTTAATTTAATCCATACTAAATTGTGATATTTGTGCTTTAAAGGGGGTCAATTTAACAAAACCTGGATTTAATTTATCAAGTATACTGAAGTAGGTAAATAACAGCATGGAGCCTGATGCAACAGAGTTGGAAGTATAATGAGATCAGTAGGTAAGCCCTCCATAAAATTACCTGGGGCGTAGGAGAATCCAGACATAGCAATTATACTTAGCAAGAAGAAGCAGTTCTAGAGAGTGTGAAGCAATTAGTCAGATTTACAATCTCAAAGTAGAAAAGGGGAAATTACTTAAGTTAAACTAAGGAGCATCCTAAATCATCATTACACTGTATCGATCTCAGTGGAATGTGACTGGCTAGAAATGCTTGGTTTATCTTTACCATTAAATATTTCTATAGTATTTGACTAGAACCAAGAATATATAGCCCACCATTTGAACTGTAGTAAATTATGAACACATAGGCTTTTGCAACGTGTGTGTGTCTTTTGGAAGAAGGCTCTCAGAATATTTAGAAGAGTTGTTGTTGACCTATATGCTAGTTGTATTTTTTAACCTTCCTGCCAATACACCAAAGTAAAGGGTGGGCATATACATTAAAGAGGATGAAGAAGTGTGTATAGCAGTGCTTTTAAATGAGAAATAAGCTGCACTATTTCAGCTGTTTTGTTTTATATCAAAACATGCCATTGTCCATTTACTTATTGATTAGTCCTGAATATATCTGACCAAGTTTATTTTCAAGAAATATTTAATGTCTCTAAAATGTTGAAATATCTGCCATAAAGTTAGTAGAAACACTGAGAAATATTTCCCACTGATTTGCATGAATACATTTAAAAATATCAAACTGTTCATAATGGAGACATCTGACCCCTTCAAATAAAATTTTATACTGGGGAGAGGAACATAAAATCACCCCTGTTTGCCAGTGATATCTATCCTTGAATTCATCTTAGTACTACTTAGAAAATGAAGTACTAAAATTTCATCTAAATATTTTCAGCAATGGGCTAAAGAATAGTCATTCTCCAAAAAGAGAGGTCAGTTATTATTTATATCAATTATCTATTAAGTATGTGGCTTGAAGAGAAAACAGAAAAAAAGAGTGAGGTGGTTTAATAATATCAGTAGGCAGATGGGGTGGCGTGTGTGTTTGCTCACATGTACGTTTTATTCCTTAAGATCTTGCAGTTAACAGATTGGTCAAATACACACACGTACACAGAATGGCCAAAATGACCACAGCTGTAGACTATCTGACTTTCTATTTCTAGAATCAACCATTGAAGTCCTTTTGTAAAAGCAGACAGGAAATAGTACTACTAAGTACTAAGTACTAGTACTCAGAGAGTGTCCGAGGCTATAGAGCAGCTTTTTACACATTAATTGAATCTTGAGCAATTCTAAAATTATGAAGCTGAGCTGCCTACATACTAGGATAATTAATTCTTCTAATACTGAGGCTTTGGCAAAACTAAAGGGTGTAAGAAAGGGCAATGTTTATTGGCCCTCATGTGGACCAAAGAATCACCTGCTTTGTAGAACCCTCCCATAAGCGTAAAGAGAAGGATAAAAAGATCTATGATCCCTTTAGACCCTCTTCTATCATTACTATTTCTCTTTAAGGGATGATTGGTGGGGAAGGAAAGCCTGGATTTGAAAAACTTCCAAGATTTGGTTCTTTGTATTGCTAAAGGTGGTCACTAGAGTTGCCACCTTTTTTGTTTGGTATGTTTTTGTATTTGTGTTTGGAAAACATTTTCATAAGTTCTTATTTATGCAAAAGGAAGGCATCTGGGACAATAATGAAATCGTAAAACCATCTTTCATATGCATATTGATGCAAAATTCCTTAAAGTTAGCCAACAGACTCCAGCAGCACATGAAAAAATAATACACCATAATTGAGCTTCTTTTCAGAAATCTAAGGATGGTTCAATTTTAGGCAGCTTTTACCATATTAATTGACCAAATGTGAACACAAGAGATCATTTTCCATGTATATTGAGATAGTTTTATACAAAAGTCAATACCTATTCTTCATGGTGAGCTGGATATATGGCATTTGTTCCTCCAAGTCTCTTCCCCTTGTTCTGTGTCTCAGGAAGCTGGCTTTTAGCTATCAGAAAACTGTCTCAATTTTGGGGCTCCAGCTAGGTTTGGCTAATGGGGATGCCTGTCCCCCAGGAGGAGGAGATCATAGGGTGAAAGCTAGCCTGATATCCAGGGAGCCAAGGGGAGCCAGAGATTGAGTTCAGCCACATGGCCAATGATGAATCAATCTTGCCTGCATAACAAAGCCCCAATAAGATGCTCAGTGGAGCTTCCTGGTTGGAGAATACATTGGTGTACCTGGAGGGCGATGGGTGCTGACTCCATTACTAACCGAAGAAAATGATGTGGTTCATAAATTTGCAAAAGAGAGTTTTGTTTCTCATAAAGGGTTGCATCCTGTAGGTGGCCATTCCAACTGGCTGGGAAGCAGAGCCTCTAGGCAGAAGCTAGAAATACATGCTTCTAGGGAGGGACAACGGGAACAGTTTATGATGAGCAGGTGGCCAATATACATATTTAACAAGCTACAGGAGGAGTCATGAATATTTATGAAAGGAGAAATGTGCACATGAGCAATTGAGTTTATGCCCCTTTATGGGGTCCATGTTTAGAATGGCACCCTCTTGTTAGAGTAGGACACTAGGAGACAGGGCTGAGACCAGATGCAGGGGCTTGCAGAGTAGGGTACATGTTCTTAAGTGAACAACCCACAGACAGAAGCTAACTAGACTACTAGACTAGAAGCCAAATGCAGGGGCTTACAGAGCAGGTGCAGGTGTTAAAGTCTAACTAAGGGAGGTTGATAATCACAGACAAGAACTAGCTTCATCTGGCTTGTCAGCTATCTAGGTCATCTTACATGAACTTTGGCTAATTATAATATCATTCACATTGTGGTTTTAAAATTTCTCTGCCCTTAAAATCATGATGACAGTTCCAAACAACTATACAAAGTATAACAACAGGAAGAAACACAATTCTAGAATTACTACCTAAATTCTTAGTAAAAAACAACCCCTTAGCCTTGAATATTCCTCTCCTTAATTAGTGAGATTTCATAAGACAAAAACCTCTTGCTTTTGGTGCAGCTGCTCTTTTTAAGCCTGCTGGCTCCCTCTCTCTCTCTCTTTCTGTCTCTTATACTTTCACTTTGAATCTTTCAACTTTCACTTTGAATCTTTTAATTAAACCTGCTTGCTTTTGGCTTATGTGGTGCATCCTGAAATTCTTGGGATATCTGATAATCACCAAGAACTTGAAAGAACCTCCACTCAGAGGACAGAGGATGGTAACAAGGACATGAAAACTGTGTCCTTAGATGACAAAGGGCCCTTGTGGGTCTGCAGAAAACAGAGGGAGGGTGTGTGTGCCCTCCTAAAGGAATACCTCACCTACCTAGTTAATTGACCCACCCCTCTGCCACCTGAGCTGGAGACTTTTCTGCTCCACTGCCTCCTAGACAGGACTTCTTGGGAGGCTGTGCAGGCTGAGCATGATCCAGAAAAGAACGACCCATATTATCTCATAACCCCTCAGGACCTCTACTCTGGGGTAGCCTGGGTGGCAAACAGAAAGAAGTAAGAATATTCTGTGGGTTAAAATTAGGGGAATCTAGGTCACCACAAATCCCCAGTTGAAGGTTCTGAAGGTAGAATGAAACTCTGTACTAGAATATGGAGACCTCAGTCTCCATATGGGAGGAGAGCATCTTAGGTGCTTCCTCAAGCATCAGAAACAGTGCAGATACCCACCCATGGCCAAAAGGCAAATGAGATTTTACTACGGTACAGCCTGGCCCCAGTATATCTGGAGAAATCAGAAGAAATGGCTGGACAATGAATCTCTTACTTATAATACAGTTCACCAGTTGGACTTATTTTACAAAAAAAAAAAAAATGACACATAGGATAAAATATGCTATGTACAATGTTTTATGGCCTTCTATCAAAGCCATCCCTGCAAAAATTAATAATAATAATAATAATAATAATACAGTTATATAAGGTGGTCAAAAGGCCAAAAGATGAAGAGATAGGCCCACCTCTGGCTGTGGCCCTGCAGCCTGCTTCAGGGAATGCAGCAGGAGGAAGGAAGATGACATGGGTGAGTAACCAGGGCCTCCACTGTGGGACTCAGAGGCCGCCTAAGCTGGGGCCCAAACAATGTGCTTAACGTAAACAGGAGGAATCCTAGAAAAGCGAATGCTTGAATTGTCCCCAGAGAGAGAAGAAAGGACAAATTGAGTGCCAGTTCTCTGTAAATAGAGAGGAGGATAATTGACAAGGATCTAGGGCCCCGGCCTGGCTCCTCAAAGCAAGATCCACAAATCCCCTGAGGAAGCCTAGGTTACCTTAGGAATAGCAAGTTAAATACCGAATAGATACTGGAGCCACATTGTCTGTGTGAACAATTAAGAAGGAACCTCTATCCAGGAGAGAATGTGACATAAAGGATGTGTCAGGCAAAAGAAATGCCACAAGATTCCCGGAGCCTCTGGTCTATAAATGGGATCAAAGTCTCTGACTCATTCCTGCCTCTATGTCACTGAGTGCCCCATTAACCTTTCAGGAAGAGACCTCCGGACTAACTTTGGGGCTGCAATTTCTTTGAATCAAGACAGAATGGAAGTGGAGGTCCTCTGAGCCCACGGCACTGCCATGTTGGCTCTGGTTCATGGGGAAGCTCTGGACTTGGAGGAGATTACTTTAGAGATTGAAAGCCAAGTTAACCCTGTGGTGTGGACTCAGGGAGAGGTCAGGGGAGCAGGAATGGCCAGGCCAGTGTCCGTATGATTAAAAGAACCAGGACTGCTGGGCGCGGTGGCTCACGCCTGTAATCCTAGCACTCTGGGAGGCTGAGGCGGGAGAATCGCTCAAGGTCAGGAGTTTGAAACCAGCCTGAGCAAGAGTGAGACCCCGTCTCTACTAAAAATAGAAAGAAATTAATTGGCCGACTACAAATATATAGAAAAACTTAGCTGGGCATGGTGGTGCGTGCCTGTAGTCCCAGCTACTTGGGAGACTGAGGCAGAAGGATCGCTTGAGCCCAGGAGTTTGAGGTTGCTGTGAGCTAGGCTGACACCAGGCACCATAGCCCAGGCAACACAGTGAGACTCTGTCCCCCCCCCCAAAAAAAAAAAAAAAAAAGAACCAGGACTGAGACCCAGAGTAAAGCAATACCTCCTGAGGCCCGAGGCATAGACAGGCATCTGCCTGTGCTTCACTGCCTTTTGACCCCCATCTTGCCAAGATGGTCAAAAACCCAGGAACTAAGGAATTCAGCTCATTCAAAACTTGTGGGCCATCAATGAGGCCACGCAGGATATTCACCCAGTTATGCCCAATCCCTACACCATTCCAGCTGACCTACCGTGGGAGAGTAAGTTTTATACGATGCTAGGTCTTAAAGATGCCTTCTTCTGTGCCTCCCTGAGTGCACAATCCCAGGAGCTGTTTGCCTTTGAATGAGAAGACCCTGAGTTCCCCCCAAAACAACAATATTGCTGAATGGTGTGGCTTCAGGGATTCAAAAATTCCCTCACGATTTTTAATGAAATATTAAATAAGAACTTGAGAGATTTACATTTAGAAAGGAAAACTATCTTATAGTATGTGTGGATAATATCTTAATGGCTAGCCCATCCAAGGAGGAATCTGATGAAAATACTATCATTTCTCTAAACTTTCTAGCTGAAAGAGGCTATAAAGTCTCCAAAATAAAAATAAAATAAAATAAAATAAAGCCCATATTTTGAAAGAACAAGTTAAATATCTAGGCTACCTGATTTCTCAAGGACAGAAAGTCTCCCCCAAGACAAGAAAACAAGAAAACAGCTATCTGTCAAAGGCCTCCTCCCCAGAATCAAAAACAGTTACATAGATTCTTAAAAATGGCAAGATTCTGTGATATAAGGATTCCTAATTTTGGTATCACAACAAAGCTTCTATATGAAAAGCTGTTAATGCAAGGGCCAGAGTCAGACCCCTTTAGATGGGATGGGCAATGCAATCAGGCCTTCAACAAACTAAGCACTGACTGTGGGCCCTGCCTTAGCCCTGACAACCTTGACCCAACCTTTTTATGTGTTTGCCCATGAAAGACAGAGAATGGCAGTAAAAGCACTTACTCAAATGTCGGGACTGCCGAGAAGGATAGCAGCTATTTTTCTAAACAGCTCAACACTGTGGCCAGCGGATGGCCCCCATGTCCTAGGGCAGTGGCTACAACTTGCTTGTTGACAGCAGAGACTGAGAACTAACCATGGGTCAGATCTTAACAGTCTGGGTTCCCCACCAGGTGTCTGTTGTGCTGTTAATAGACACAAAGGGACGCCACTGGCTTACCGATGGGAGGACGGCATAATCTCAAGCCAAGCTGGTAGATAGCCCCAGTGTCCCTGTCACGGTGTGCCAGAGCCTTCATGCTGCCACACTCCTGTCACCTTCTACATAAACACACAACCACTATTGATAAAGTATATTCTAGTTGAAAGGAGCTAGAAAGCGAGTCTCTTCAGAACTCCGAGGCAGTCTGGTTTGTGGATGGGAGCAGCTTCACAGCGGGGGCCGGTGTAAGGCAGGGTATGTTGTAGTGTCCTTGTTTGGAATCAAGAAAGCTAATTGCTTACACCCTGGGGACATTGGCCTAGAAAGCCAAAATAATAGCCGTGACCCAGGCTTTGTCCTTAGGGCAGAGCAAGCCAGACTCTCAGTACCTTCTCCCTTGTCCATGCCCACAGTGAGATCTTGAAAAAAAGAAGCTTGCTGACTACAGACAATAAAATAATCAAACATGAATATATATATATATAGATAGATAGATATGTATATACTGTAGCCATTACAAACAGTACAGTTAAATAAAAGGATAGCAGTGGTTCATTGCCAGGCTCACCAAAGGGGGATTCTGAGATCACAAAAGGAAATAACCTGATGGATGAGGCTGCTAAGAAGGCAGCGCAAACAGGAAAGTTTTACAAATGACCCTCATCCTCTTGCCATTCCACAAATACCAACTCCAGTACTCGCCTCGAGAACTGGAGGAAAAAATAAAAAGGCAAACGGGGAAAGTTATTTCCCAAGTTTAAACTCAAAAATAAAGGCTACTGATGACAATGGGGATCTAGATTCCTAAAAAGCTAGGTTGAGTTATAACTGAATATGCCCATCAATCATCACATTATGGTAAAAACCAAAATGCTTATAAAATTAGTTCATAAAGATAATAAAGGTATCTGATCTAAGGGATAAAATAGAGCAAGTGTCTGATGGGTGCCCACAATGTGTACAAAATAATGTTTGCACCAGGCCCACTGTGCCTCTATTAACACTAGCTGTCCATCTGAGGGGGGCTTTCTAGGAGAAGACTGGAAAATAGACTTTACAAAGATTCCCCAGGGACCTAAAAACTTCAGGTACCTGCTGGTTAGTGTGGACACCTTTACTAGCTGGGTAAAACCTTTCCCTTGTCACACAGAAAAGGTAATGAGGTAGTCAGAGCTGTATGCAAAGACATCACCCCGAAGTTTGGACTGCCCCAATCAATCCAGAGTGACAGTGGAGCGGCCTTCATCTCCAAGGTTACCTAGGAAATGTCCTCCACCTTGGGAATCAAATGGAAATTGCACACAGCCTGGGGACCTCAGTCGTCAGGAAAGGTCAAACACAGTAATAGAACTATAAAAGTCACTTTGGCCACTTTAGTCACTGACTAAATCTCCTCCCCATGGCAATAACATGGGTGCAGCTGACACTAAAAAGGAATCTGGGACTTAGCCCTTTTGAATTACTATATGGAAGAGCTTGCCCTGGCATAATCAAGCCTTTGATATGCCCTGGTGTTAAAACAGGGAGGGCGGTGGAACATACTGTGCATTTGGGAAAAGTAATACGAACCTCAATCAATACGTGAACCTCAATCTTCCAGTTCCTACTAAAGTCAAACTTCGACCACATCAACGCAGAGACTGAGTTTGAGACTTGGAGGTTCATATTACCTCAAGACCAGCTAAACCTTGTTTGGACTGGGCCTTACCTTGTGCTATTAGACATTCATTCTTCCCTTACATTGCAGGGGCTAAGAACCTGGATCCATCATTCTAGAGCAAAGCCTGCACCAAAATCCCCAGACCAGGCTCTACTAGATTCACTGTGCTTCTGTGAATCTGTCTCTGATCTCAAGTGCCTCTTCCAAAAGACAGCCACAGATAAGTGATTAAGTTTATTCACTTTTACATTCTGTCAAAATTCTTTTCTGGTAATAAATCTCCACATATAAAGATAAACTTCCTTTCTTCTGCTACTTAGTCCCTTTTATTACTATGGTCAGTGGTCAGGGATCTTTCCTCATTGCCATGCTAAAGTCTCCATCCCAGGAGGACCTACAGCTTCCTTACCGTAGCATGTGACCTGTGTGCTAGCATGACCCAAACACCTCCCACTAGATGCCACATTCAACACTGGGGATCGAATTTCAACATGAGGTTTGGAGAGTCAAATATCCAAACTATAGCAGAACAGATGCACGCATTCTCTATAGTAAAGTTTCACACTGCGTTCACTGAAATCAAGTACTTCTTTATATTTCTGTTTAGCACTTTGGGAATTTAAAAATACTTTTATATTTTATCTTCTTAATAACTATACCAGGTAGACAGGATAGCTGGCTTTGTGTCTATTGTATAGATAAAGACACTACAAATCAAAGACTCTAAATGATACATCCAGAATCTAGCAGCTAGATAGGATGAGCTGGAAACCCAGTCTCTGGCCTCTTTGCTCCGTGATTTTTTTCTGCTGAGCCATCTATTTATAACTCAACTAAACAGAAACTGACTGTTTATGTCAGAGAAGGTGGGGATATGTGGTTGTTTATTTTAATCCTGCCATTCCAAATCATAGAGATGTTGGATTTTTTTTGTCCCAATAATTATAGTAAATTGTGAGAGCGGTGATCTTATAATTCTAGAGGGAGCCACCACATAGTAATAGACAAATGTTAATTCACAGCCAAATACTCTTGCTTAGAATTATCAGTCTGGTGAGTGGACATGATGTCCTGGGCCATGCTGGTCAGTGTCAGGCAATGCAAGACTTGAAGGCAACAGTATTTTGTAATTGCAGGGTCTGCTCTAGACAAAAATAAAGAAGTGAATAAAGTTGAAATGTTCCCTGACCTATGGATAAATTATTTTATTCATAAGAATCTAAGTCAGCAATGGGAAGAAATATATCTCTCATATATATAAGCACGTGGATCCAGGTCATTTCTTGCCAAACTTCTATGGTATAGATATCAGCAATGAAGAAATTGCCATGAATTGAACAACTAACTACATGTGCTTGTTCCTTTACTTGACAAGCTCTTTCAGTTCTGTCAAGTTTGCAAGGTCTTTATTATTGTCCCATCTTATAGATGAGAAAATTGAGGCACAGAGAGGTCAGTTGCCAATAATGAAAAAGCTAAAATTTGGATGAAATGCTCTCTAGCCAAACTTCATGCTTTTTCTACTCTCCCAACAAAACTTATTCAAAAAGCAAATGTCTACCTTTTCTTTAATCTCAAAATATTTACATCTGTTCAATTCTTACTCTGCACAGATAATCAATTCTTAATAGGTAATATTTTTACTTGCCTAAGTAACCATAACACTTCAAATTAAAGAGAGAGACATATATAAAATTAAAATATGTTCATTAAGTAATTGTTGATAAGATATATTAGATCATTTAAATCCCATGCTTAATGTAAGTTTGGGTTTGTAGGTACGACATACCTCTGATACACTATAGTATTTGTTCTTGTAGTATAAACAATTATTTTGCATAGGAGAAGAATCTCACCATGGTTAGTGAAGATTAGCCAGCTTAAAAATTTAGAAGGCATTGACCTGTGTACCTACATGTAAAATAGGCAGATTTAGTACTCAAAAGATTATGTGTTCTTACAAATTTAAATTTTAATTACTATGGCACATGATGAAAAAAAGACTTGTAATACTATAATTTTAAAAACTCCATAGATTTATTTTCCCAGAAAATATATGTGTGATTAATTGCATGCAACACTCCTAAGAAATCCTTTATACTTTGCTTCAGTACACAAAGTTTCTGTTACAAAAAAAGTATAATAACTCATTAAGTATTCATTTTAAATATTGTTTTGCATTTTAAATATTGTTTGGTAAATTCTAGTTTTGACAGTAGTGAAATAATTTAATTTGAAGTGAGTTCTTACTCATGATGAGGAGCTGTAATGAATCAGTTTAATGAAAAAAAATTTGAGTGTACATCACTGTATTAGCTCCGGGCCATTCAAAAGCAGCTAAGGCTTTGTTCTATCCCAAAAAAGAATGTTTAATTCATTAGAACAGGTAGAAAATTAGCATGTTTATACTTTTTCTTGGTATTTTCCTCGAAGATTAATCTTTTGTTCACCACTGGATCTGCACAAAAACAAATTTATTTGAAAGGAATTAACTGTCATGCAGTGCATGTGTCTTAGTTTTCTTAAAGGGAATAGAAAATGGCTGGGGCCGAAACAATATTTCAGTTTGAGGGTAATGTGTTTTCTGGTTTCTACCCTGTCAGATTCTCACCCTGCTCTCCAGCAAGGCGAGAAGAGATTGCCTGCTTGACATATTTTGCCTAAAGCAAGTCCTGAAACTAGAATTCATATTATTCATTTCACCATGGGCTGATTTCCATAGGTTTGCTAAGGGTCAGAATACAATCACTTATCACAAAAAAACTTAATACCTCTCATTTGCAAATGAAGTTGTATTTTGTACAAAATAACAAAGGAAAAGGGGGAAATAAGGGATGTGTGACTCTGAAACTGATTTTTTTCCATTAAGTTAGATAGAATCAGGCTGATTCTTTTTTAAAAATAGGAAATATTTCATAATTTTATTCCAAAATATTGTAAGTATATGAACATGTACTCCGTTGTTCTTTGAATCCAGGGATCAAAGTATAGAAAAGTCCTATGAGTTTATGAAAATGTTTCCACTCTAGAATTAGGCGAAAAAGACAAAATCAGTGTGCAGAGTCATGTGATTTAACTGTGGCCTAGGTGGGAATTACTTTTAAACCATTCATTCTCTAAAGTCCAATCATTATCTTGAATTTTTTCTATAATGGCTACTACAACTGTAACTGGTCTTGACACAAGCCCCTGCATCGTCAACTCTCTGACCAACTCCCAAACTAATTCCCCAGCCTGAATTCCCCATGTGTGTTAATGTGACTACCAATGGCCCAGGCTTGATACTAGAATATCTTTCATATCAATTCTTATGTTTCATCCTCTACATACCATAAAATGTCAATTTATGAATATTCTGCTTTTGTAATGCTTTCTTATCCCACTCCATTTTCCCCTAATGCCACTGCCATTATCCATGAAGAGCAGGATAAGTTAATTCAGACTTTTGTAATAGGGAAAATAAACCTCCTCCGTCTTTCATAATTTAAATATCTCACCACCACCAGCCCCAAACACCCAAATATCAGTTCACTCGGGGTTGAAGGACTAATCCCTTCTTGCTGTAAAGATAAATTGTTATTTGCTGGCTTGATTCTAATGGACCATCAGAGTCAATTGAGAAAGAATTAGTAGAGAGGAATTTTGCTCAGCCGTTTGCTCATACGAGAAAAAAGAGTGCTTGAGGAAATAAGAAGGCAGGAAGAATATCAGAGGAAAGAAAGCACAGCCTGACCTAAAGAGGAGATTAGGGAATGGAAGGAGAGAAAAGACAGGGCCTTGCTTGAAGGGCAAGGACTGCAATATTTGCCCTATGAGCATACTTGGAAAAAGACTGCTGTGAGGGGCTTTGCTGGTATTCAAGTAGAAGATTTGACCTCCCTTTGCCTCAAGCAGATTTTATTCTAGAATTTTGTTGGGTAGGGGCCTCCCTCCGTCTGGTCTCTCACTGGGAGACTATCCAGGAGGAGTGATCTTACTCCAGGTCCCGGGACTTCGCATAGCCCTCATCTCATAACACCCACAAATACCCTCAAGATCAATAATGAGAGCACTGGATTACCAGCCTAGCCTCTACCCTCCATAGATACTTGGGGAGTTGCTGAACTTATTGATAATTAACTAGAGGCACCCACAGCTCAGTGGTGTTTAATGATACCACTTTAAGACATATGTAGGTCTCAGAGACATCTTTGCTTGTCTCTGATTTATCATCTCTTTTTTCTCTATAGAGTTAAAAGATACATTTATAAAAAGGGCAAATATTGACTCTTCTAAAAATTATAAAATGAACGCATCAAAGATTTCATGTAACTCATGAATTAATGAGGTAACCAATTGGATGTTACAACCAGTTACGACCATTTCCAAAGATAATTCAAAGAGTAGAGACATGAAAACTATGAAATGATTTTACAGATTGAAGTTAAAACTGACTCTTTTTTTCTAACAAGGGTGAGGGACTTACAGATAGGAGAGAGAAATAAAATGTCTCTCCATCAGGCAATTTATATGTATGCTTATATACATGAGTTATTAATATTTGCACAGCTTTAAATTATTGAGAGCCTACAGAGCTGTAAAACAGCCCAAAATACCATGAAAGGTGCAAAACCCTTAGATTCAGAAACCTCTAGACCAGAGGTTTACAAACTTTTTCAATAAAAAACCAGATAACAAATATTTTAGGTTTTATGGTCCATATACATTCTCTATCACTTATTCATCTTGCTTTTGTTTGTTTCACTTTATAACCTTTTAAAAATGTAAAAAACATTCATAGTTCAAAGGCTGCATAAAAATAGGCTACAAGCCAGATCAGCCCATGGGTTGGGTGAACCTGGCACTCAGGGCTCTAATCATCCATTTGACCATCGCAGATTTATTCCCTAGTGTCTCCCCACGTATGAATCTTTCACTCTTAAATATGCCCCATTTTCTCATTTCTGTACATGTTCTCCTAGTTTAACACTTATTCAGAATTCTTTCCCCCTTTTGAAATCCTAGCATTCTTTGCAAAACTTGTTTTAAAAGCTGTCTGTCCAACAAAGTACTTCGTGACATTTATCTGGGGAAGATGTTCTTCTTTGGGCTTCTTTCCATTGGCAACATTATTTGTATCCATCACACTAACCTTCTCTCTGTTAATTCATCTGTGCATACATTACTTCCCTTTCCATATTGAACTTTTTTACTTACCTCATCTAGGCCTTTCAAAAAATAGGTGCTCAATATTTTTATTGCACTTGTTTCTTCTCTTATTCTTCCATAATTTTTAATTTGCTAGGATAAGACTTTTTACTGATTTATTGAGAAAAGTATTTTTCCTTTTATATCCTTAGGCAGGCTGGTATGTAAGGGAAATCACTTAATATTCTTACATTAGTTATCTATTGCTGCATGCCAAATTACTAAAAAACTTACTTGCTTAAAATTAAACACATATTTATGGTCTGCCAGTTTCTGTGTGTGAGGTGTTTGGGTGTGGCCTCCCTGGGTTCTCTGATGCCTGGTCCATCACAGTACAATCAAGACGACACCAAGGCTGCTGGGATCTCAAGGTTTATATGAGAAAAGATCCACTTGCAAACATGTTCATGTGATTTTTGGCAGGATTCAGTTTCCCAAGGGTTGCTGGACTGAGGGCCTGATTTTTCACTGTCTGTTGGTCAGAGGCCTCCAACGTTCCTTGACACATACGTGGCACCCAAGGCAGCTCACAATATGAAGGCTTGCTTCATTAGAGTGAGGAAGTGAGAAGAGCCAGAGGGAAAGCGCCATCAAGAGAGTGGAGTAAGAGAGAGAAAGAGAGAGAGAGGGAGAAAGAGAGAGCATGAGCCGGCAAGACAGGAGCCAAGTCTTCCAAAACCCAATCTCAGAAGTGATATTGTGTTTGTTACCTTTGCTGTATTTTATTTGTTAGAGGTGTTTAAAGAAAGAAAATTATTCATGACGCTTGCTAAAACGATAAGGCAGACTTTATTCAGGACTCTTGCTAGAGGTATGGGGACTACTGCAATGGGATTTTGCAGTAGGGGAGAAAGAGAGAGGGCTCAGCTCAAAATCCAGCAAGTGAAAAAAGGAATTTGCAGCCCAGGACCAGGGTGGGAAGGTAGGTTAGTGGCTAGAAAATCACTAAGAGGAAACATGGGGGAGGAGGGGAATTTGGGCTAAACCAACCTAACAGGTTTATGGCTGAAGGCAGGCCATGGTGATCAGAAATCACCAATGGGGTGGTGGAAAATGAGGAATTTGATCAGATATTGGGGGTGATTAGGTAATAAGGGTGGAGAATTCCGGCTAAAACAACTTGATGAGATTCTTGCTAAAATTAGGTGATGCAAAAGACAAAAATCTAGGTCTAGTTGGGAAGAGGATTCGGAGGAGCCAGACTAAAGTTTGACTGAGGAGCGACTTTGTCAGAGGCAAGTGCCCAGCTGAGGTCCACAGTCAAAAGGAGGGGATTCCACCAGGAGTGGAAGGTTTAGGAGGAAGGGCTTTTTAGAGTCTGCCTGCTACAAATCTCCTATGCTTCCATTTCCTTACCTCTCAGATGATGGCAGTAATGGTGCACCTACAAAACTCAGAGAGTTAGAAGGTTCAAATGCTATTATAAATTCAAAATGGTATGAAAAGTTAAATGTGTTCTCTAAATATATGATCATTGGAAACCTCCTATTGAATAAAAAAAGGAGAAACAGTCAGATTGATTGTCTTTATGGAAAAGGTCACAACTAATCTTCAACCAAAATTAATGTTTACTGAAAATGTTAATGATTACATCTGACAATGCATTTTCCCCCCTCTATTATCTAGGCTCCGCTTTTGGAAATCCAGGCTGTTTTCTCTTGTCTCCCTATGGTGCTGCATATTTAACACAGACATCCTTGCATCTTAAAAGAGCCTTTGGAAAGAGATTATAAGCTTACCACCAAGGACAGGTTCCCAGGTATCCGTGAAGGTATCTTGTTTTGGAAGATATCTGTCCCAGAAATCTTGGAATAGACTATTTACTTTGCCTATATATGTAGGACAGCCCTGCGAAATCATCTTCAGAGTGCCTGGTTAATCCGGTTTAATCACTATTGTTCTGACGCTTACTGATGCAAAAGTGGTCGCAACTGCTCTATACCATTGCTCCAGTAGATGGCAGAAGCTCACTATGTACCGAATTGGAGTAAGTTTGAAAACTTGTATATTGAAGGCGTGAACAAATGGTCTCAACCTGTTTTAAAAATCTACTTTTGTTGCATTTGGGACACCGTGGATGTAAAGGGAATTGTAGCATTCCATCACAGACACCTCTCATTCCGACAGGTTTTGCTGATATGCTGCAGAATAAAAAAATAGTTCACAGAACGTGTGGTATCATGCAGAATTAAGTCGTTCGTATGTGTTAACCTTGGAGTCTATTCGATAAGACTTTTTTGTTTTGTTTTGTTTTGATAAAGCAAACAGGCTATAATATGGAAATAATTTTAATTAAAAGAAAGGCATATGGCATTTTGTAATTATAAACCATGAAGATCAGTTATTTAGAACACTATTTAGATAGTGGTGTTCTGCAGTGGGAGTTAAAGACTTGAAAAGACATAAGACATTTACATTCAGTAGCTGTTTTCCAGTTATGTGATACTAGCATATTCAAAGAACATACATATTATTGCATATATAGCAACTCAGAAAGTACATGTATTAACAATTCTATTGCTAATCTTGCCTGTTTATGGTCTTGCTAATTTGACAATACTGTAATTTACACCAAGGACATTATGCAGTGATGTGATTGTATCCACTGAGAAATAAAGATGGTGAAATTTATATTTATGCAAAATGAACATAAATTAGGCAAAATTCAGTAATTTTCTTAGTGTTGATGCTATATGGAAAGGGTGCATACAACCGAAGTTCAGCAAGATAAATCATAGTTTTCTTCATGTTTTCATGATAGAAAATGAGATGATTCTCACTGTAATAAACAGAGAGAGAGAAAAAATCTCCACGATACTTCTTGGTAATAATGACCATTGTTTTATCTGTCCTTTTGTCTTTAGCAGAATATTAGGTCCTGTTCTCCCGGTGGGGGACTCTAAACTTGGCAGGGAACTACCCATGGGGAAGACCACATCTAGCTAGAATAGGTATTAGGTTTGCCGGTGATGCTTCGCGGGGGGCAGATGGGCAGAATTTTACCTGGATATAGCTTAGGTTGTACAATCTGAGAGCTGAGGCCGTATCATAAAAAGAAATGCATACTGCTGCTCGTAGCTGGGAAATTAAAGCAAGACTGGATGAGCTGTGAGATTGATTTGGGCAGTTTAGGAATTAGTTTTTGAATAGAGTCTACATGCCTGGTTACTTTTTCAGTGTGGTATTTTGGAACACTTTCTGTTTAAAGGCACCAGCTAAAAGGAGCACATTACATCCACTCCTTTAAGGACTATCAATCTACAAAGTCCTCTCTGACTGTTTCCTGAGTTTTGCTGATAGCTCAGACCCAATTAGATCATAAATGAGATTTAGATTACTTTTTGCTTAACACATTATCTTACACATGTTTACGCTAAAGCTTTTCTGGCATTTTCCTATCCACTGTAGATATCGTTTAATACAAACTCATTTGACTGGGCATTTTATTATCTCAAAGTGCTTGGTTTTGAAGTGCAGTTTTAGGGAATTTATTGTGCCTTCTCTTTTACATTAGGGCCTTATTGTTTCTTTCTTTCTTTTTTTTTTCCAGCAGAAATGTTGATTTCCTTTATAGACGTTATTGTATCTATGATGTGTATTTATTTTTCAATCCCATAGAGATTTTTAAATAGCCATGAAAGTAGTTTTATTCAAGGTTTTCCTGATAACACAGTCTACATAACCATCCATATTACATGCATATTTTCCTTCATTTTAGGTGCTGTATTAAAGCAGTTTTGCAAATGCATAATTGTTTACCACAAATGAGATTAAAATAAGGGTATCTTGAGAATTAGAATCTTGAGAAATTCAACAAAAGCAAAAGTCAGTTGTGAAAAAATATAAGTCCTTGTAGAGAAAATAGCATTGGAGAATGTATATATTTTTCACGTTGATGTTCTTTGAAAAGACATCTGTATTATTAATTTCAGTTTACCCTATTGGTATGAAGGAAAGTGTTAGGGCCTTTATCCACTTCAATTTCAATGAAATATTTGTAATTTGTTTTCTTTGTTGAAGACAGTAGTCAGTCTGAGAAGCTTTTTGATGTTTGTTTCTGTTTCTTGGCCTCAATCTAATTGTGACTAGTTTCTTGATTTTGTTACTTAGAGTTACTGACAACCGGGTTCTGAATACTAGTTCCTACTTTCCATGTCCTTTGTCCCTTTTCTTGCTTCTCTGGTGACACCATTACTTGGATATTTTATTTGACTTCCAAAATAAAAAAGTTTTAGATGACTTTTTTCTTTTCTTACCTTTGTACTTACTAAGGCATTTTCATCTCTTCTTCAATTTCAATGGCTTTATGGCCTTAGCTCTTCTTTATGTCAAAATATATGCTGTTAACCCATCTTACTTTGGCCTCAGCTTCCACCCTTCTCACAAATACAAATGCCACTGAAATGCAAGTCGAAAGCACAGCAGTATAGTCTATCTCCATTTGTTTCTAAAGGATGTATTAAAAAGCTGCTCTATTTCTATGCTACTCACTTTAGTTTCTCTTTCAATTTCTGAAGGTCAAGCTCTTCTTTTTTATTTAGCTCTAACAGAATTTTATTCAATAATTTAACAGAAATTTACTGAATATCAACACTGAATATAGTAGTGAACAAAGCTGATAGAACCCATATCCTCATCAAACTCCCACGGTAGAAGGGGAGTTGGATATTAAAGACATAGTTACAAGTACCATGAGAGCTATGGCTGTCTATGACAGCAGGACCTATAGTCTCAGAGAAGGACAAAGGGAGACATCTCTTCCAACTACTCAGGCAACATAACAAATTAACTTCAAACTTAGTGGCACCAGACAAGTACCATTATACTTGCAAATCCAGTGGGTCAAAAATCCAAATAGGGCACAGTGGTATGACTGATCTCTGCTTCCTGACGTCTGGGGACTCAGTGGGAGTCTCCCTCACCCCTTCACCATAGGGTGAAGGCTGGAATCAGCTGAAGGACATTCCTTTACATGTCTAGTGCTTGATACTTTCTGTTGCCTGGATCTTAGCTAGGACTGCTGGCTAGAACACCTGCACAAGACCTCTGCTTGTAGCTTGAGCTTCCTCGTAGCATTGTGGATGGGTTTCAAAGGTGAGTGTCCCAAGAGAGAGTCAGGCAGAAGCTGCAGCTCTCTTATGACCTATCATTGGAAGTCACATAGCATCACTTCTACCATATCCTCCTCGTTGGAGCCATCCCAAACCAGCCTAGGTTCAAGATGATGAGAAGTAGCCTCCATCTCTTGAAAGCCAAGGCGCAGGTTTCTTGGAAAGCATATGAAACTATAAATATTGCTGTGCTATGGCCATTTTAGTAAAAATACAATCTGACACAGTATCTTTGAGAGAATGATATTTAAGTTGAAGCTGGTTGGAGGGAAGAAAAGAGGTAACAGTGACTTGGACTAGGGTGGCAGCACTGGAGATGGAGTCAAGTAGATGGACCTGAGATATAATTAGTTGGAATAGGCAGGATTTGGGAAATGGCTTAGCCATAAAGGGTAAGAGTGTGGTAAGATTTAAGAATATATTCTAGGTGTATTACTTTTAAAAAATATATGGAAAGATTTGAGTAGCAGGCATAGGTTTAGTGGGGAGAAGATTATGAGTTAAGTTTTAGAGATACTGAATCTGAAGTGCTTTGAAAGCTATGTTGAGATGTCCAATGGTAATTGGATTAGGTGGGTCAGGCTCTCAGGAGGGATGAAGCGTATGTTGTGAATTATTAGCATATAGATGGTACCTACAGCCATGAATTGGGTCAGAAGAGGGTATCAATAAAAAGGGAAAAAAATTCAAAAATTAGGTTAAAGCAATTTCATCCAACAGAAAAGGAAAAGTGGGTTGGGAAAAGAATTTTGACTTTTCCTACATTTTAAACTCCTTCAAAGCAAGGGCTATTTCTTTGCAGGATGAATTGGAAATATACTTAGAGGTAGAGTGAGTGGGATTTGTGAAATAGTTTGGCTGTAAGAGTACTTTTGTAGGGACCTTTTTTCCATAGAATATGGGAGAATTCACAGACATGAGTTTGGAAAATATTGAATCCATCAGTAGTGAAGAGTAATGAGTATGTTTGTAATTGGAAGGAAAGGCATGCTTTACGTGGTTTGGTTTGATGTGTCGTGAAGCAAGAAATATGCTCTCTAGAGAGTAAAAAGGTGAAATTGGTATGAAGAGTTAAAATGAATAATCAGAACTAGTTATACAAATTTGTGAGCATATTCTAAAATTATGCTCAATGAGGCTTTGTATATCAGTGAATCTTCTATGGGAGCGAATGTTTTCCAAATTCTGCAATATAGAAGGATGGCTTTATTTTATCTTATTTTATTTATTTACTTATTTCATTTTCTGTGTAATTTTTTGTGGAGACAGAGTGTCACTCGGCGTCCTGGGTGGAGTGCAGTGAGGGTGGGTCACCGCAAGCTCCAGGTCCTGGGCTGTGAGCGATCCTTCTGCCTCAGCCTCCGGGGTAGCTGGGACTTCAGGCGCTTGCCAGAGCGCTCAGCTGGGTTTTGTTGGTTTTTGTGGATTTTTTTTGCCTTTACTATTTTTTTTTTTAGAAAGATAGAGATGGGGTCTCACTGTGCTCAGTCTGATGTCAGGCTGGTGTCCAACCCCTGAGCTGCAGCTATCCGCCCGCCTCGGCCTCCCAGAAAGCTAGGATTACAGGCGTTAGCCACCGAGCTCGGCCAGAAAGATGGCTTTAAGAAGAGTGTGTCCAAGTCTTTGAAGTCCTTTTCTGTCCATTTGAGTATGAATAGAAGAGCTATAGTTGTGTGTTGTAGTAATAATTACCGAGGTTGTTGTGATTGGCTACTTCTAACTAACTAATTGGTGGAGTTGATGTAGGAGTTGATGCTTTCTCTAAAATCTGGAATAAATAATGTCCATTGAAATGTCTTTAGCTAACCTGTCTTATTTCTTAGTGCCTTAAAAACATTGCCAATGAAGTTGTACTTTTGTCAATATGTGTTGTCTTCGGGCTCTTGGCCTATCACTTTCAAGTAGCTGCTCATCCTGAAGAAAATGGGCATAATTATGAATAATAACACTGTTAGTGAAATAACTCAAATCCTGAGAGCCCCAGAATGTTGTATTTTCTCAGCAAAGAGTAACAGAACACTTTGTCATAGCATTATCTAATATGAACCTGTTTTATATTTTTCAACCTGCATTAGTATGGGGAACTACTGAAGATGAAACTTAATATGAAAGTATTTATGAATTTCAGTATGGATAATCATAAATGGAAAGTAGATTTTCTATAAGGTTCATTCATTCATTCATTTAATATATTTTGAATATCTATTACCTGTTACTATGGTTCTAGGATCTGAGATCAAGGAGATGAGCAGATTGCCATCAAGGAGCACACAGTGATAAAAAGGAGAAAATCTAGAAGATGGTTTGCTGCAATTCAGGGTGTTGTGAGAGTAAAAAGAAATGTTACCTGAATCATAAGCTTTCTCTAATGCCCCTGGTCTAAAATGTAGTTGACTTGAATTAAATCCTGTACAAATGTTAATATCTCTGGCATTTTTCTTTTAATAGTGTAAATATCCTAGAAAGGGGTAGTATAGATCCATAGTGTAAGTAGGATAAGGTTTCACTTTTCTACATGAGAGACAGATCTTGGACAATGAGAGATTGTATGTGAATCTCTTTGCTGAATGCAGCAAAAGAGAGTATTCCCCATAGGCTTAATTTTCCCTGCTAGACTCTACACTGTGCCAGGTATTATGTTTGGTGTCTGAATGTGATTTATCACCAGTGATTCTCAAAACCAGTGATGAGTACCTGATTCACCAGGATGACTCCTAAAGCAGAGTGCTGGGCATTTCTGATTCACAGGTTGGGGGTGAGACCCCAAAATTCATAACCATTTCCCAGGTAATGCTGATACTGCTGGTCCCAGAACCATATTTTGAGAACCACTGCATTAGATACAGTTCTTGTCCTCAATGAGTTTGCAGACA
This sequence comes from Lepilemur ruficaudatus, assembly GCA_963574885.1. Taxonomy (NCBI): domain Eukaryota; kingdom Metazoa; phylum Chordata; class Mammalia; order Primates; family Lepilemuridae; genus Lepilemur; species Lepilemur ruficaudatus. The sequence goes on from CAUYRT010007770.1 coordinate 38,275, forward strand.
GGTGGGGGAGACAGGTGAGTGAGTAGGTACAGTGTAGTAAGAGCAAAGGGAAGTGAACATTTGAGCTAAGTTTGCCTAGAATAATCAACAATCTGATTCATGTCAAATGGTGACTTAGTGATTTGTTGACAGGCAAAGTGAAGGAAACATTTGATGTACTTATTAAGATACTCTATCCTCAAAGCCCAAGAGTATAAAACTTTTATTGAAAAAGAAAAAGTGACAATGCTGCCCTGATTGCTTGTCTGTGCTGATTGGTTTCACCTGCTAAATGCCTCCCTTCATGCACCTCACCGCTGTGGATTTAACCTCACATCATTTGGGAACTACTTATCTCTACAATGTCATCAGATAAATGGTGACTGCGTTTGTGTTTCTTGACAGCTATATGAAAGTAAAAGTTTGGGTTTCATCTTTCTTCTTTTCATATATAGTTGCAAATACAATAAATTATGTCAGAGCCTAAATAATAGCCCTTTCCTTTTCCTTTTTTTTTGGCAAGGTTTATCTCCTGACCCAATTTAAACAATATCAACTGAGGATTATCTTATTCAATGAAAAGAAAGTAAAAAGCCTCCACTTTTAAAGGTGGATTTTATTAGTACAAAGTAACTATATAAATAGTCTATAATCATTTTACTTGAATCATCACAGGGTAAAAAAAGTTATTTCTTTCAAATATCACTTTAGAGAGAGAGATTGAAGAGCAGTTTCAAACAGCGCTGTTGTTTCTTTCAGATTTCAGATACTTAGAATTGTCCCAGAGTAGAGAATAATGATTTCTAAAAGCATATTTTGGAAACTAATGAGTGCTATTGCCTCATGCTTCTATCTTCTGAATTGCTTTCATATAATTCTCTTGTCCTGTCAACTCTCCTCCTCCTGCCCCCCATTCCTTTGCTTTCTTATACACTCTTATAAAGGAAAGAGAAGTTTCCTGACAGCTAAAGTCTCAGGACTACTTATGAGGTTTAATCCTGTATCCTTCTCATCTTATTGTCCTTTTATATATCCCAAGGTTTGACCTACTTTTCCAGTTTATATCACTTAATCTTCCATGTGATTTTGTCATCTTCTCCAGGACACTGTGAACTAGAACTTAGGCTTCCTAATCCTGATTTCTTTTTTCAGACAAGCACCCAATTTCCTTTTTTATTTTAAAGGAATTTACTCTTAATAATTATGAGGACATACATATACAGATCAACAAAATTAAAAAATGATCAGGATGTTGTAAAGCCACGAGACATCTCGTAGTGTCCTCTTTTTAACTCTACTTGGTTTTGTAATGTGAACCAGATTTACTTTTTAAATGCCTTTTCCCTGACTTTCCCATCCATTTAGCTCTCTAACTCCCTAAGTCCCCGATTGTTCTAGAAATCTCTAAAAGATATTTTTGCATACAGAACATAATATCAAACCTTCCCCTACTATGTAGCTGCCCTTTCTTTTGGACCTTTTTCTTCTGCAGACAGTCCTACATGCCTTTATACTAGTGTGGGCACCTTGCTTTTCGCTGTCTACATGCAGCAGGGTCACTAAGGACAAGAACAAATCTTTTCCTCTTAAAACTTTATGTAATGCCATAAAGAATATCTGCATTTACCTTATACTCTGCTACCAAGTGCCTGTAAGTTTCCTTTCATGGTCTGATCTACAGCCAGCCAGGTTGCAGCAAGTAAATTAATTAGATGGGTCCATTGTACACTATAGAAAATTTCCTAGCTCTTTCTGCCTTCTCTCTCCCTGCTTTCTCAAAATGAGGCAGATTCATACCTTTGAGCATCCCTCTCTTGCTACTATGTCCTTGGTGCCAATATCTATTCTAAACAGAACCATGGATTGCAAGGAACTGAAACCTGCTTGAGATTCCTTAAACAAAAATTGTAAGGGTTTGGATGAATACAGTCAGATTTTATGGGAACTGTTGTTGGAAACAAGGCTTCTGTCTGGAGCTATGTTTGTTCTTTCCATGTCCTTTGGACAAAATGGTGTCATTCTGGTCTTTCTTCATGAGTCTGGTCTCTTCTGCTCTCCACGATTGATTTTAACTTGGCTTTGCTCTTTCCTGTGTCTCCCCACAGCTCACGGACTCCATATCTTGTATCTCTGAATAAATTGAAGAGATGGGTTGGAAATTCCGATCCATCTGTTTCACTTGTGTGCAGCTGCAGAAGTAAGTCAGCCACATAAAAGATTTTATCACATATATAAATTTTTTGTCAGAGCTACCTTTACCAAAAGGTTGGATTAGCTTAAGCCACTTTTAGAAACTAGTTAAATTAAAACTGTGCATAGGAAAACAAGCTGTTTTAAAACTATGTGGAAAGTAGACTCTTGATACAATAAATCAAACAATATACATTTTTAGTATATGACAAATAGTGCTTTGACAATTGCAATCTCTCTTTTTACATCTAGAGTGCATTCAGCTATTTAGTTTAGGAATAAATCTGCATGTTAATAAATAATGACAGAGACCTAAACTAGTGCAGGGTATCTATCTGCCAAGCAAAATAATAATCAGTGACTAACAACAACCTCAAAGAAGGGAGAAAATAAACTTTGTAGCAGGTGCTTTTAAAGCAAGCTTGACCTACAACTTTATCTGATTTGTGGAAAAGTTCTTATTGATCTGCAAATGCCATTTTCTGTATAACTTGCTACCTGATACCTTTTAAGTTATTTGACAAAAATAATAGGACGAGAATAAAACATAGAAGAAAGCAAGAGCAGGGTTTAAAATATGTGGTAGGGTACTATAATATGAGTGTTTCTCAACTATTTACAAGGTACAAATTCAATGCACAATATTGAGCACTTTCTTCAAGAGAGCTGACCCCAGGCAGAAACTGAAGCATTTGAAGGGTGTCAGTGTGACTCAAACCGCTCCTGGGAAGATTGATTCCTCCCCATGGAGCTCCTTAGTCTTTATTTCTCCTTCAAAATGGGAGCAATCTGTTTTTATATTTGTAGATGTCCTTCAAATCAGTTCATTTAAAAATAATTTGCACTTATCTGTTATGTGGACAAGGCAGTTGTGTTTTAAATCTTTTTTTTTTTTCAATTTTGAAGTTTAAAGTTTTCCCTTTTCCTTTTAAAAGGAATTGCAAACAACTTAAAACAGTAAAAAATAACTGCATTGGGAATGGTGAAGAAGGCAAAGAAGGGCTGAAATCATACAACTGGTTCTAGAGACAGAATTGATAGCAAAATGTCAGGATGGTTGGAGACCAGCCTGGCAACATGGCAAGACCCATCTTTACAAACAATTAGCTGGGTACGGTAGCACATGCCTATAGTCCTAGCTGAGGAGGGGAGGCTGGAGGCTGAGGCGGGAGGATCACCTGAGCTCAGGAATTCCAGGCTGCAGTGAGCTGCGATAACACCACCACACTCTAATCAGCATGACAGAGCAAAATCTTTATTAAAAAAAAATGTTTCGCTTAGTAGAATGGGTTCCAGCTCTACCCAGGGTAATATCCAAAAACGGAAAAATAAGCACCACATGTACTCACCATCAAATTGGTTTTAACTGATCAACACTTAAATGCACATATAGGAATTACATTCATCGGGCGTAGGGCAGAAGGGAGGATGGGTATATACATACATAATGAGTGCAATGCGTACCGTCTGGAGGATGGACACGCTTGAAGCTCTGATTGGGGGTGGGTGGAGATGGGGCAAGGGCAATATACGTAACCTAAACATTTGTACCCCCATAATATACTGAAATAAAAAAAATATAAAAATAGGAGGAATAACACAAAAAAGAAAGACAATAAATAAAATATAAATTATTACACACACATACACAAATGGAAAATGCAAGTTAGAGGATTAAAAGTGGTACCAGATCAGATGAAAGGACTCTCTTTCCTTTCATGAAACATATTTATTCTATGAAAAAAAATTTTTTTTTTGTTCTTTGTATCAAAACCAGTTGTATTTCACATTATCACGTGACTAGTATGTATACAAGCAATGCAATTTATGGCAAAATATAAGCTGTAATACAGTTGTAATACTAAACTTTTTTATTGCCCTCTCCAAGGGATCATAATAGTTGATGAATCACCCCACAAAATAGTTCTGGTCTGTCCTATCTGTAAGTAGCACTTCCTGTGGTACACCTGTTTCTTACTTTTCAATATACCCCCCAATTTAGGGTCTGCCCATTGGGATAATTTCTATCCTATCTACAGCTTGAGCAGAGTTGTTTTCTATACCTGTATATTGACTGCTTATATTCAGTTATTTTCCTTGCATTATTTGGATTGAGCTCATATTTCTTTTCCAAAATCAGGAGTCAATTGAACATTGGATTTGTACTTTGTGGTGAATATTGTGCTCTGGTCTGTGCCAAAAAAAAAAAAAAAAAAAAAAGATACTGTTTCTGTTTTCTATTGATGTCTCATTACCCAACATATTTAATAAACGAAGTATTCCATAGGACTGACTTCTCAGTAGCTAAAGCTCATTGTTTGTTGCACCGAGACTTTAGTTTATTTACATCATTTTGAATTAAGTTTTGAAAAAAGATTATACATGTCATTATTTTAAACACTCTACTGACTAGAGCTATAACGTTTAGTGCCTTAAGGTTATGAAATCAACTACTGTTAATACACTGAACTGTAATTCAGTTATATTCTTAGGGGACAATGAGCTATATAGGGTTTTGTGTTTTGTTTTTTTTTAATACTAAATGATTCAAGACATGCTTTCAGCACGGCATGATTTCAGACACTCAGATTGTTTCCATTCTTGGTACCCAGGGGACTGTGTCCAATGTTGAATATAAGGAAAGTTATTGTGTGTGAAAAACAAACTGTATCAATCTCTATGCACTAATGAATGATTTTCATTCAAAATCTCTGTGAGACACTCAAGTAAGCAGTTTTGGAGTTATTATCTGAGTTTGGCAGGAAAGCAGGTAGAAGACCTTCCCCGACTTCAGAAGAACACTTTCCTCACAGCTGTGGATACTTCTTGGGTGGGTATCCACAGTGCCAGCAGCAGCAGCAAATGCTATCATGCAGTTTTTAGAGTTTCGAGGCTTTGCAGAAGAAACTAGAAGAATGAGTGGATAAGCAGAATAGTTGGCATTGCGTGGCAGGTGGAGGTAATGTGTTCAGAAGTGTATGTGAAACAGCTCTGACTGAACTCCTGAGGAAGTTTGCTAGGGGACCCCACAAAGTGTAAGTCATATTAGAATGAGGGATATGCTGTTAATTTATGAAATTGTGACTTTGTTTTCAATTTCAGATTGGGCTTCAATTGATGTTATATGTTTTTGAGCACCAGTTTCCAAATCTGCAAAAGGGGATAAACAAATTTACTCTAGACATTTTTAATGAAGATTAAATCAGCATATGAAACCTCTTAGTAGAGTACATTTATAATTCTCAATCCATGCATAATTCAGGTACAAATGTACTTCCCTATCCCAATCAAACTTTCTCTATCTGTGCCTCCCCTGGAGGTTCCTATATTCTAGTATTTAGCAGAAATCTGAAGTTCATCCTTCAAGCATTTCTAGAGTTGTCCATTTGACTGTTGACTCTCCATGTGGTGTGTTCATTCTCAGTGTACAGCTCCCGGCATCTCCGTGGGCTGTGCCACCACCCAGTCCCCTAGACATAAGCATATTCCAGTAGTTACAAGTTGGACAAGTAAGATTCTTTTCCTGTAAAATTGGAACTATTAAAAGGGGATCACCACGTTCAAAAACTTTTTAAAAAAATATAAAGGCATGACACTCATAAAAATATAAAATGAAGGCACGTTAAAGATTTTTTTTTAAATCTCATCAATTAAAGAAAAATCCAGTAAGACATTGCAACCAGTTCGAAGGAGAATTTAAAGTGCATATCAAGTGCATTAACACATATCAAGGTTAATCGTGAATGCTGAAATGAATTTATAAATAGATACAAAAGTGTTTTATTTGTTTTTCAAAATGGGGCAGGAAGTAAATCAATTGTCCTTCTTTTGGATGGAAGTTATTTGCATTTATGTGGGCAAAAGTAATTTGCATTGCTATCAATTATCTATAATTTACAAAGCTGTAAATAATTCAAAGATAATGAAAGAAACAATGTATATTTAGGTGATCCTGAAGGATATGCTAGACAATGCTTACTTTTCCACTGAAGACACCCAGTAATCGTTTTGTTCTATTTAAGTCTTTCACAATTCATCCCTACAGAACAAAGAAAAGAAATAGTTAAAGCTGTGCACGAAATATAATTTTATCCACATTCCTCCCCCCCAAATTACATAAGAAAGCCCAGGCATAACCTTCATTTCTATGCTGACTTCTGTTTTTCCACCTCTCTTTATCAAAAATGTTCCTACTTATATTCTGTTTCTGTAGATCTCTACTCATCTCTCAAATTATTCAAGACTTATTGAATGAAGTACTTTTGCTGAAGGATCCAGTTGCCTTTTCTCATTATGTATTTCTTCAAGTAGAATCACTCAGATTGGACCAATGCCCTGAGTCTATAAGAGAATCATCATTTCTGGATGTAAACACCCCAAGGTCTACAGAACAGATGGAGGAGAGGGGCTTTGCCCTGTAGTTTAGCCAGGAGATAAGTGTTCTCTGCAAGTCTGGTCTTTATGACTCCTCAACAGGCTCTTCTCCACGTTTGAGAGTTTTAGTGAGTCTGTTTCTGCTCTCACATTTTCAAGGAGTAGAGATCAGAATTGTAGGACACATTTATATGTATGTGCCAAGAATAAAACTAATTAACATAGGCAGTAGGCTAAATCTATGTTAAGGAGAAAAATAAATGTTATCCAAACTGCTTTATAATTTTCCAGGCTCTAGTCTTTTCATAGAGTTCATCAATTGCCTTATTATGCATGGTAGTGTGTAGCTCTTTTTCTAATTGCAGTGGGCACTCTTTTGAGCCTCCTGGGAATTATAAAGGAACTACATATCTCTCTGTGGATGTATCTTTAGCTCCAAAAAAATGAAAATTTGAAGTAATTGTTCTAGTAAGGACTCAATTAAACTCTTAGCTAAGGGCTATTATTATGCTCAGTGTCTGTCAGGGAAAGGGGGAGGAAGGAAGGTTAATTCTTTTGTTTCCAAATGTTTGTTCACTTCCCTTTTACTTTTTCACCCTGGGAGAATAATACCACCTGTTAAAGCAGTGTCTAAAATAGAAGTATATGGGTGGTAAGAGGGATTCTAAGACAGAGTTGACAAACTTTTTCTGTAAGGAGCTAGGTAATAAATACTTTAGCCTCTGGGGCCATATGGTCTCCGTCACAACTACTCAACTCTGCCACTGTAGCGTGAAGCAGTCATAGACAATATGCAGATGAATAGACATGCTGTGATTAATAAAATTTTATTTACAACAATAGATGGTGGGTCAGATTTGGTCCATGAGGCATAGTTTGCCTACCCCTTATTTAAGAGTTTTTGTTGTTGTTGTTAATCAATGAAGTGCTTAAATTCAGTATTTGTGACAAAATGCTTTTATCTATTGAGTTTAATCTGAGGACCTTTTCCCTTTTGTTTCAAATAAGATATGTTGGTCTGAAAATAATGTTTGAAAAAATAAAGATTTTTAAATTAGAGAAGACACAATACAATTATAAAATAATATGACAACAGTGCATTAAATCTGTAAATTGTTCTCTACAGGGTATCCCAATCTAAGCATCCTTGCCTTTAATGGATTTGTTTACACTCTGTGGCTTTGCCTATGTTCATTTCACTTCTCATCTGTCACATTTTCATCTGGCGCTATTGGTATTTTGAAAATAAATCTTTAACTGAAAAAAGTGCATTCTAAAAGCAGGTGTTTGTAGCTGTTGGAAAGATATTGAGTTATGCCTGTGTGTATGAGTGAGTGTGTGTGTGTGTGTGTGTGTGAATTTTTGTTATTCTCAAGTCCCACTCACTTGAACAGGGAACTCCCTGCTCTATCTACTCTTGGTTCTACCTGCTTCTCTCTCCATGGTGCTGAAAGGCTCAGAACAACTATGCCCTGATCTTAAAGTCTGAGCTGGGAGTCTAGTATCAGATTAAAAGTCTTCTTTTAACTTGATTTCTGGAAGACTTTTAAAAGATTCCCACAGACACCCTGGCATATAGATGAGAAGATAAAAATGTGATGGAAAGGCATGCTATGAAATAAACAAGAGCACTTTCTTATTTTATCTTTGAAAAATCTGTTAGAAAATTCAAAGAAACTTCGACTGAGTCTGAACCTATATAATATCCACCCCAAAGAATTTGCCATCCCTTGGCCTCTCCTCCAATGTACTTTAGATGCCAAATAAGAAATGAAATGAGTTCTTGAAGAACTGTAAAGCTTTCACCATACCATACTTGATCAAAAAGTGTTCAGGTTGACATCTGCCCTTAATGAAGTGTCTGAGGCCAGAAATGATAGGAATTCAAAATTCTACCCAACCTTCAAGATACCTTTCTCCAAAGAAGTCTTCCTCATAATTATAATACATAGGAATATTTCCTTACTTTAGGCTTCACACATATTAATTATCTTTGATTTTTAATTTGATACTTATTCACAATAGCCCATTATTTACTGGTATCTTCTATTCCTGACCTCTTAAATAGTGAAGTATTTGAGGGCTCAATTCTAGAGCTTTTTCTCTTCTGTGAGTATACTCTGTCCAGTGCAGATTCCACCCATTCCCATGATTTTAAACACTGTCTATAATCTGATGCCCCCTGAAAGCCTATCACTGGCCCCAATTCCTTACTTGAATCTCAGACTTTTATAATTTGTCTACCCCAAGTCATCCCTCTAATGTCCAACATTCCTGTCCCCCACTCCTTGCAATGTCTCAACCTAACAAATACAAAATAGAACTCTTGGTGTGGCTTCCCTGTCTTCTACCCCTTTCATGTTCCCTATCTTACGCAAGCACCTGATATTCACATCCTTATAAAGAATAGGATCTAGGACCATTCATTAACTTCAGGCTATATCTGAAATATGGTCACTACTCACAACTTCTACCTCTTTCACCCTAATCTAAGCCACCGCCCCATCATGAAGACTTTGGCAATCCCTTCCTCACTGATCTCCCCACTTCTACCCCCTGATCCTTTTTTGTACAGTCTCCATACAGATGCCAGTGTTTTTTAAAAAATGTATGCCAGATTATGTAAATGTCCTAATAAAAAGTATTTAATGACCTTCCATTATATGTAGAATAGTATTCATAGTGCTTACTGTGGCCAAGAAGGCCTTAAGTAATCTGGTTTTTGCCCACATCTTTGTTATTTCCTACCACACTACCATTTGCTCACAATATTGTGCTAACAATACACTACACTGTGCTAAAATATACACAATTTTTATTTTCCAATGTATTTGTCAATACAGGCATGCTATATAAATTAGAAAAAGACATAACACAATTCTGTATATAATTTTTTGTGCATAATACAAATATTGTATACATTTATCCCATGCATGATGGCATGAAAGATGCTCAGAAAGTCATCTTCCTGTTCCTTGGTTTGGCCAGTCCTCTTCTTTCCACTGAGCCTTCGTCCCTGCTGCTCCCTCTGTCTGAAATGGCCTGTCCTGGGTATTTGTATGGCTGGTTCATCACCATCATTTAAGTCTTTGCTCCAGTGTCACCTTCTTTCTTATTTAAAGTACACATTCCTTTAATATCCAGCCCTTCAGCTCCTCTTATTCCTTATTTTCTTTATAGTACTTAAAACTTTCACAATTCATGTCATTTATTTGTTTGTTGTTAACCTTTCCTCTAGAATGTAAACCTTATAGGATTAGAGAGTCATATGATTTCTTATCCACTTTCCCAGGGCACATATGCCTGACACATACTCTGCATTCAGTGTATATTTATTGGATGATTAAATGAGTGTTTTTATATTTTATTGCCTGTTCTATTTATATGTATTTAATTTAACTAAAATTTTCATAAAGTTTTATTGAAAGCAGCATCTCATTTTAAATGAAGTTCCTTTGTGAGAATAGCATGATTTTATATATTTATTGACAACTTGTATTTCTTATTCAGGGAACAATCTATTCAAAATTATCTCATTTCCTTTTGCAAAGGGAAGATCTTGGTAATCATAATAGTATAAGCAGAAAGACTAAAGTAGTTAATGCAAATGAAATTGGTACAGCCACTTCCTTCAACAATCTTTATTCATGACAATAATTCAGTTTTTAAATAATCTGTATTTTAAAAGAGCTCAAAATAAAGCAAAATGTCCTCTGAAGGATCAGAGATTGTTAATTTTTTTTAACAATTTGTAAATCTTGATATTTTTCGTGAGTAAATCAACGTTTGCTTGACTTCTGGGTAGAATTTATGTACCTATAATCCATTCTCATACAACAACATAGTTATTTATAAAAGTTGAAATAGTATGAGTTGAAATATTACAGTAATATAAAACAATTATAAAGTAATAACAACAAAGCAGATTTTTCAAAATAAACATAGCAAAATAAGTAATCTGAACATGATGCTTTTAGTTCTTTTAAAATGTTCACCAATTTTAATTCTAAACATAAAAAACACAGTCAAATTCTTCATGCATTTAGCAATGGGCAGCTCATATTACTTAAGGTAACGGAATTACACTGTACAATATTTCTATAGATGAGAGACCTCATCTCTTTAGTATACATATTGTCTTTAAAGAAACACAGTTATGTTTTGCATACAGCAGAACTGTTGCATGGTCTATATTTATTCCTTCCTTGATATTTAATATTAGAAACTTACTCTTCTGTGTAATATGCAGCATTGGAAAGACACCTGCCCTTCTGGTCAATGATTTTCAACTCTTTTCCTTGGTGTCTTGGACTTGCTTACAGAGTGGACACTGAGGGTGGACAATAGAGTGGAGTAGTCAAATGAAAATAGTCAGGAGTCCATGCCTCTTAACTTAAATAAAATGTGGACTTCTGGTCTTTTCATGATGATATAATATATCAGTGTCAATGTGCAGATCCAGCCAAAGATGACCTCATTGACTTAAGGACCAAGGAAGGATGTGGGAAGAATTCAATCTTGAGAGTAGTGTAGAACTCTGCTATATTTTTAAACAAGCTTACCCTGATCTGGAACAAAGTAGAATGGCACATTTGAGTACATTTCGTTTACTATTATTTTTAATTAACAAATAAAATTATGTATATTTGCCCTGTACAACATGCTGTTTTGAACTAAGTGTACATTGTGGAATGGCTAATTGAACTAATTAACATGTGTGCTGCCTTACATACTTACCATTTTTTTGTGGTGAGAACACTTAAAATGAGTACATTCCCTTCTATCTACCTTGTGTGTCAGAGCTATTGGAACTTATCTCCACCAGTCAAAAATTTAGAATTGAGTGTTTTCACAAACATTTTAAAAGCAGAATTCCAGTGTAATGTTATTTTATTTGCACGATTTGGATCTTCCTTCCTTTTCTCCTCTTTCTTTCCTTTCTCTCTTTCTAATAAGAAATATGTATTATTTACTTTATAAGAAATATATTATTTATTTTTATATGAAAACCAAGGTAGCCATTTAAATATTTAAAGGATATTTAAATATTTTAAAAATCCATATGCATTTTTCTGGGTCAGGAGCTCACTTATATATAAATCAAAATTCTTTTTATTTTAAATGACTAAAAGTCACTATTTCTAACAGGCAAAGTAGTAAAACTATGCACCAACATGGCAGAACTTGAACAGGGCATTCTTAGTCTTAGATATGATTCAAATTAGAAATTCAGATGTTGCCAAGAATTTCCCTCTTTCTGTACCTCATCTAGTGCCTGAAGATCTTATTCCTCTTGGTTAAGTCATAGACATTTATATCCTGGAATCATATTGACAGGCAGATTATACTGTTGATTATACTCTGATAATCAACAGTTCAGAATCCCTTTCTCACAGTTTCCATTAGAAAAATAATAGGAAGTAGTTGCTTTTTCTTAGGAGGCCACAATGATGGAACAAAAAGATCTGGTACAGTGAGAGCTTCACCAGAGCTGGGCAATCCAGGAGCATGTTGAGGTCATCACCAGCTGAAAATTGTGAGCTTTCTCAACTCGTGTGATATTTCCTGTCTTTCAAGACTCCCAGTACTAACAGGGAAGTTGACATCTCTTGAAGGGAGAATAGACAGTGATAAAAGGTCACCCAGAATCATGCCTTGCTGCTAGTTTGAAGTCACTTTACAAAACACAGACTCATGTGGGAAAGATGCTGGCAACCTTCAGCAACTTCCTCTATCTTCAAAGATCCACAGGCTTATACTTCACTTTTTAAAAAAAAAAAAAAGTGTGGCTGTTTGACTCTGATGTGTACATCTGGGGTTATGATATGGCATGTGGGAAGAAGTCCAGGGGAACTCTTGGAAACAACACCAGGCATTTTACCTTTTTAGTAACATATTATAAAACAACTCATCAGTGTGTTTGAGGTGCTCAGAGCCCAGAGTCTGGGCCTCTTAGAGCCCTCCCAACTGCTCTTCTTCTTTCTCTCTCAGATTTTCCTTCTCGTGGCCTCTGCATTGATTCTATAAACAGTCTTTGACTCTGCTTTATTTTTGGCAAGAGGTGGGGGGTAGTCTTGGCTGAGACACTCACGTCCTGGCAAGGTGGCTGCCTGACAATGTTGCTGCTAACCTGTCAGTTTCTTGTCCTTTCGGGGAGGTCAAGGGCAGGCTCACACTTGGTTTGGAGGGACACTTTTAGAGTTTTCTTTTTTGTCACTTAGGGTGACTTTGCCTCTCATATTTCACTAATAAATTCCTTAACTTAGGAAAACAGAAAAGAAAAATAATAAGAAAAAGCACTGGTTGAACCATGTTGGGCCACAGGATCACCTCTGCAGTCATCATTGTGGCCTAGAGATTCTGTGATTGGACAAGCTGGACAGGAGCACACTCCTCTGTACTTATCACCACTTCGTAGATGGAGAAGAAGAAAAGCAGTTTGCCCAATGTGAAGCCTACGATTTTATGCAGATTGAGCAATGGATATCAATCAGAAACACTTTCACAAGGGATTTGTGCCCTAAAAGCAACCACCAAATGTTGACTTACTATGTCAGAAATACTGCAAATGCAGAATATTGTAAATAAATTTGTCAACATGGAGTAGTGAAGGAAGAGGGTGCCTTGGATTGTTATGCTTAAGAGCTCTGTTGCCTTTGGTAAGTCACTTAAAGGATTTGGTCCCCTGGGTCTCTATCTGTGAAGCATAAATGACTACATTATAGTTTTGTTTTAAAAACTGGAAAGTAGAAAACATGTCTGCATACTGCCTCCAGTTTCTGAAACACGATAAGCACTCAGATGGTGGCAGTCATTGCTCTTATTTGTTGTTGCTGCAGAATTTTGCAGTGGAAGCACTTTTTCTGGGCTTCCTTATAGCACAGCACATTCCATCTGAACACTCTGCCAAGATTGTAAAAGTTCTTTATCCATCTCATAGCACAAAGGAAATATTCCACAATGTGCAAAATACACATTTCTCCTGCTTCTTTTGTTTTTATTCTCATCCCTTCTGGGTTCTTGCTTTCTGCTTCCTTTTTTCCCCCTATTCTTTCATCTCTATTTTAAGTTTTGTCTCTTCGCCTCTATCTTCTGTATCTGACAGCCCAGGGCAGACTCTCTGCCCACCTGGGACGTCAGTGCCCCTTCGAAATGGGGGCTCAGTTCATCAGAGAATATGAGGCACATTAAGCTTCTAATGCCATGACAGGATCACGAAGAACAAAGTTTCAATCCTGACAACCCATTTCCTCTGGGATGTGAGAGGAAAATGGTGGTTAATTATATGGAAAACAGTTATATACTAAACTTGACTGTTTGCTCGTACAAATCACACTGACAGATTGCTACAGTTCAGAGCAAGTAGTTTTAAAAAGGAAAGGTATACATGATTCTGTGCAATTAAGTTTCTATGAAAAGGGGTAGATTCAAGTTCTGAATTCTCCAGTTGTGTGTGTGTGTGTGTGTTTGTGCATGCCTGTATGTCGGGGGAAGGGTGTGGCAGACCTAATCCCATGGTGTCTTTCACATTTGGATGGTATTAGCATATTTTTTAAAGCATCTTTCTTTCAACAAGCAGTATGTGTTCTGGAAATGTCAACTCATATTAAAATATAATTAAGAAAGTCATCCTCTTCTCTTCATAGTGATAGTGCATTTTAGATTCAACATATACATTTTGCTACTTGCACCATTTAATCCATTTTATTTTCTGGTCATATGCCTTGTACATCAGGTCAATAAATTAACATAAACCCAATATAAATGGCATCCATTTGAGATATTATAGTTAGACATCTGTAAGACTAAATGTAGGTTTTCTGTATCATTGAACAACTTTGTTATTGTTTTCAATATGGAAAACCTCCTTAATAAAAGACAATTACATAATTATCTTAGCAGAGTAACTTAAGTACTTTTTTGATGATGGTGATGTTGGAATAAAAATACCCTACATTATATAATTGAGAGTGTTTGACAGTGATTTATGCATTTGTAACACCTTAAGTCTTTGCCATTAACAAGTGTCATCCATGTCAAAACATAAAAAGATAATTACTTTGTGGAAAGAGATGTTACCCAGGTAATTCTTTAGAAGTGTATGCTACTTCCAATAAAGCTGAAATTGCATGCCATAGCCAATGAGAGCACTTCCTGCAGTCATCAATGCATACTCTTAATCTTAATGAGGTCCCAATCACATTTGGCTGTCATAGGCTTTTAAACATTTCCTAGGTCTGTTACTTGGTTCCATTAATTAGTATGTATATTTTCAGGAGCCTAAAATAGAAATCATATTAAGCAGAAGATTTTGAGATGTGTTCTTGACATCCTGTTTGGTTTTTACACTATTCATAGGCTAGAGCAGCTTAAGCATTAGTTGAACAGCCTTCCCTGTTCTGATGAGACAGAGAACATATGTTACAAGCATTCGGTGACTCTATAAGAGAGCCCTATTAACATTTTCTTTTTAAAAAGGTTTTAACAAGAAAGCAAAAAAATAATTGTCTTAAAGATCCACTATACATATTTTAGGTATTTTGGAGAACGGTTGGTGAAGCGTGGAGAGACTGCTACTGGCATTGATGAATTCTGTCAATTGCCTGGGTGATGTATCACAATTAAGAACCAACTTTATAATCTCTACAGAAAGCAATATACTAATTCTACTAGAATAGTTAACAGACACCTGGTAGGCAGAGATCGTCAAAGAGTATGTTTCTATTTGATTTTGCAGGGAAGATGCCCTGAAAGATAAAACCAGCTCACTTTGAACATCTCGTACTTTAAAAGTCTGACTCAGAGCCTTTATGCTCCAATGACATATTTCACTTTTAAATTTTGGCTAAGCAAAGCATATGAGTGACAAATATGTGGTGGAAACATGTCACTATAGGTCATGTCTCAATGGTGTTTTTCAACAGTTAGTAAATGTAACATACCTTTGTACATTTTCTGAAGCATTCAAGTGACAACAATAACTTACACAGCTCCATCTGAGTCATACAACATGCTGCAAATATTAAAATCAGCTTATCTTTATTTCTTAAAAAAGTCAGTGTTTCTGTGATGAGCTTTCAAATGGCTGTCAAATATCAACTTTGTACTTCATATTTCAATAGTTATAAATAGCACTCTAGATAAATCAGAGGTCTCAGTGCTATATTAGCATTTTCTATGAAGGTTTTAGGTAACTATATAGCTACCTAAGAAGAAACAATTATTGTAACAATTTTGAAGAAATATTATTTGATAATAGTGATAATTCTTCTTACAAAAAGAGTTTTATTTGCAATACGAATACAAAATAAGGTTCCAGAATATATCATTTAAAAATAGCAATAGTTTCAGGGTCCTGAATAGTCATTTCTGAATACTGGGAAATTAAAAAAAAATTTAGCAAGGTTTTAATTAATTCTTCAATTTTTAATTTTTAAAATTTTTAATTATCACGGGTACATACAATTTGTATATCTGTGATATTTTGATACAGGCATACAATATGAATTAATCAAATCAGAGTAATTGGAGTATCCATCACCTCAGGCATTTATCATTTTTTTGTGTTAGGAACATTCCAATTCCACTCTTTTAGTTATTTTAAAGTATATTCTAACTTATTGTTGATTATAGTCACTTTGTTGTGCTTTCAAATATTCATCAGTCTATCTAACTATCTGACTGTATTTTGCACTCACTAACCAGACCCACTGTATGCTCCCCTCTGCTACCCATCCCAACCTCTGGTAACCATCATTCTACTCTCTGTCTCTATAAGGTCAATGTCCTAATATTTAGCTCCAACATATGAGTGAGAACATTTAAGATCTGTCTTTCTGTGCTTGGTTTATTTCACTTAACATAATGATCCCTAGTTCCATCCATGTTGTTGCAAATGGCAGGGTTTCATTTTTTATGGCCATATAATATTCCATTATGTATACGTACCACAACTTTTATCCATTGGGAAATTTTTATTTTATACAGCATTATTGTATTTTCTATAATCCATGGGACAATGTATATTAGTAGAACCAACCTCTCCCCACCAAATAAAAGTAAAGATAACTGCTAACATAGTGAAAATTTGAATCCTTTTTAGAATAAAAAACATTTTTATTATTTTGATTTATAGATTTAGATACTAAAATTATTAATTTTTTTTGTAGAGATGGTTTCTTGCTATGTTGCCCAGGCTGGTCTTGAACTCCTGGCCTCAAGCAATCCTCTCATCTCGCTCTTCCAAAGTGCTGGGATTACAGGTGTGAGCCACTATGCTATCCTTAAAAAAAATTTTATTGATATATTCAAATCCATGAGAAAGGCTGAACTCAGAAATATATTTAATGAAATAAAATAGATGAAACTGTAAAGTGCTGACCAAACACCAAAAACTGTAAACAGTTCAAATCTTCTTCCTAGCTCAGTGATCCTTCTATTACAACAGATCAAGTAAAGCAGAGCATTCTGTACCTACCGTTAGTGAAACATGTTTCCCTATCCTGAAACTTAAATAAAAGAGTGAGCATTTAGATTTCTTGCCTATACTATCTAGCTGTTTCAGCAATCATCTGAGAACCCAATTTGGAATTCTATCTCTAATAATGCTCTATGAAGTCATTCTAAATGACAAAATTCAAAATACTTAAGTTGAAATTATTAAAGTCAAAATTTTGCTCTGTGAATCAAAGATTTAGTTGTACATATAGATTTCATTTCAAATGATTAAAGTAAGAATTATATTATAATAATGGTATCCTTGAATAAACTTTCTGATTACATAAACTTGTTTTAAAGGATGCAAATACCCCATGTTCATGGGTCTTATCTGGCCTAACTAAAGGTGGCCTGTCATGTAGTATTAATTATCCTGGAAATAATCAATGTTTTTAATACATATTAAAACATTAAAAACGTGCAAGTGTATCTTTGGCAGGAATAAGTTAGCATAAACATTTTTATCGTGGATTGCTACTTGAATCCTTGTGCTTAGAGTATTAAACAAAATGTTCTGTTACTGGGAGAAATTAAACCGAGAATAAAGATAAAAGGCTTTAATATAAGCAGTATCCAATTTAAACATAGGTTGTTTAAGCTTGTTTACTGGAACTTGGAGACCATTTTCTAATAAAAATTGCTCTGAATATTAAGTAAGAGAATAAAGCTAGTTCTCTCTCTCTCTCTCTCTCTCTCTCTCTCTCTCTCTCTCTCTCTCTCTCTTTCACACACACCATACACAATTTTTCTCCCTTAATAGAACAGAAAGATATGGCATATACAATGACAAAAAAGAAAGAAAAGAAAAGATATCTGTGCATCTTGAATCCTGGCGCTGAGGAATACTGATTTATTTACAAGAGGCAATCAGTTTTATGAAGAATGAGGGAGAAATTTTCAGTATCTTGGCCGACTTAAAATATACCTTACAGTTTTTCTTTTTCTTGATTCAGTACATTAGTAATATTAATGTTGTGTTTTATCAGCCATATCAGTTTTGGTTTTCAAGTGAAGTTGGAAAGGTTGGAAGATTGATAATGAGATTGATGGTTAGAGGAAAAACTTTCCTTAGGCAAAGGGGAAGCACAGAGAGAGAGGAAGAACAAAAGAGATTTCCAGGGGAATGTATCTCTAGGTAAAAGAAAGATTTACTGTGTAGAAATTAACTAAGTTATGGGCAATGCATGAACCAACAGAAACCAACACATAAACAAACTGAAGGAAGCCATGCCTATGCATAGATTTGTGAGAGATGAAAGTCCAATGAACTTCTATTCTCCTAACCACCCACCAGGTGGGGCCAAAGCTCCAGTAGAGTCGGTTATGGTAAATGTCAGGACCCAGAGAAGAGCTTTTAGGGTGAAAAAGCATGGAGGAGAGGGGTGAAAGTTGGCAATCAGCATGGAATAATTATTACCTAGAAAAGCCTAAGTTTTCTTGCTTACAGGAGAGTATGAGGTTGATGAACCAGTATTTGTGATTATTTTTTCACATCTAACTTGTTTTTGTTCATATTTTAAAACATTAGTATCCTGAAAATGGAAATTGCTATTAGTCCTATTATGAAGGAATAAACATTATAAAAGATACACAATACTTTCCCTTGTCATTAAGACCTCAAGGTTGTAAAGCGGATAAAAAATGTGATGGCATCTTTGCCTTTTATATTTGAAATGGTTTTAGCATTGACTGGCCATGTCTGAGAAAAATGGCAAATCACCATGCACTCTTTTTGCACAAATTTCTTGTACATCTACTTGTAATTAAAAATAAACTTTTAAAAAAAGCTGTTCAAAGTATAACGATGTATTTTTAAACCACATTTTAAAACATTTTGGGGTGCACTTGAATAGCACTGATTATATAAAAAGGATTTTGCACTTTACCAATAAAAAATAATTATGTGCTTTTTCAAATTTGAAAGTAGCATAGGAAGTTAATGCCAACTCTTTTTTAGATTAGTGTGCGATGTTACCATTTTTGACATTGGCACTATGAATAATCTAAAAATAGTTTTCTTTAGAAGTGATCTCCTCAAATATGTATTAACATTACCATATAAATGATGAGTAGTTAAGTTTGTTATTAGTAAATGGAAATCCTACCATTGCACACACATAACAGTTCTCTTGCAATCTTATCTATTTTAAATGTATTCTTTAACATAATTATATAAAGACAAATTTAATCTTAATGTGTCAGAAAGTATTATCATCTTGCAAGCAGTACTCCAAGGTTAATAATGTCTGGGAATATAAAGTGTTTTTGACTGTAAGATTAGTCTTCTTATTTGAAAAGGGCTTTAAATTTCATTTCAAAGGAGATTTCACGCCCCATGAAATTTAAACTATGACATTAAGAAAACATTCACTTTATTATAATGCACTGAAAAATTATAGTGCAAATGCTTCTTGTTCCTATCCATCAAAACTGTTGTTAGAAATGTAAAGGGAGCTTTCTTAGGTAAAAATTATGTGATATGCTGGGGGAAAAAAATGAATGCCTCCAACTGTTCATCCTGAAGTCAGGTAATTACTGCTTCAATTATGTTATAGAATGCTTTGAAATTAGGTCCTACAGTTGGTTGCAGTAGAGTTTATGTTTAGATAACCTTTTGTTCGTTGAAATTTCTGTTTATCCAAATGTTTTGTGAAGTATTCCACATGCTTTAAAAATAAGTTTTGAGGAAATCTTTTAAAAATACTCTTGATCTTCTTTCTGTGTCATGAATTAATACTGAGATTGTAGGACACAGATATGTGGTACCCTTAAATACTAATGTGAAGATTTCATTTGTTATCACATAGCATTTTTAGATATTCTGGTTAGATCTCAACTTTGATTTGACTGTCTTATTTTCAAAACTAAATATTTTTTGAACAATATAAAAAAAATCTAATAAACACATACTAGATTCCTACAAAATTTAGTGCATGATGACAATATTTTTACCCTTGAGTTTTAAATCATATTCATCATGACCTAAAATTACACTTTAATGTCTACTTTACTTATTTAAAAATTGGAAACTGACTTAATCACTCATTTCCAGGATGATCATAGTAATACAAATCACACTTGAGTAATAATGGTCCATAGCAGATACCCAATAAATATTAGTTGAACAAGTACATTGATAAGTTAATATATGGCAGAAATTATGTGAATTGTACCTATATTAGTGTCAAATAATAATGACTAAATCATATTCTGACAAAGAAGATGTGTGCTTATATTTCACATCTATAAAAATATCATTATCTTAAATAAGGATAGGTCATTTAAAAATAATAGAAATGAATAAAACAAAACATGAAGCATACATACACTTTTTGTCCAGCCCAAGTTGGAAACCAAATGAAAAATATCTCACAGGAGAAGAATAAGAGATAAAATTGTCATCTTTATTACTTTTGAAGCCAATTGGTCCAGGAACCAAAGTGTTTGCTAATCTTTGACACTCCACACTGGCTTATCCATGTATTTTCAGGAAGAATTGGGTAACAATAAGACCCTACATCCTGTACCTATGAGCCTACATAAAATGTTATCTTGGTGCTGAACAAATCAGAGGAGAAAATAAGTCCTTGAAAAGTAGTAACAATTAGATTGTTCTTATTCAGTTTTCAGCCCAAATTTATATCAACTGGCTTGTTCAAAAATCTTGGCATGGAGTCGTAAAGTTACTTAGAAAAAGACTCAAGAATAATAGTTTAGCTAGGCTAGTGGAAAAGCAAATGGAATGCTCTCTGAAAGATGTCACTTTTATTGTAGATATTAAACATTCCCCACAAATATTTTTTTCCAACCACGCAGGATTGGTCAAAAATAAACATAGGCACACAAAAAAAGTACAGTAAGAGAATCTGAAGAAAATATTGAAAGCTGAAGTAGATCCCAAAATGCTTAATATATTAGAAACGTCAGACATAGATTAGAAAACAATTATTCTTTCTATGTTCAAAGAAATAAAACAGCCAAGTTTGTATATGTATGTGTGAAGAACATAAAAGTATAAAAATTGGCAAAGCAGATTTGAAAAGGCAAAATTAAAAATCGCAATAACAAATGCTGAAAACTCAATAAATGGGGGTTTAAGCACTGTTTATATACAGTTGAAGATAGAATTAAACAGAATAAACATCAGAAGAAATTACCCAGAGTACACTTCATAGAGAGAGAGGTGTGTGTTATGGGAGGTTTAGTTGGATCATGATTAGAAGAAGAAAGAGTGAAGACCATTGAGGGCTGGCAACTTCCCAGCACTGGCAAAAGACACCAATCCACAGACTAAAGAAGCCCAGTGGCTTTCCAGTGGTGACGACCTCCCCATGAGAACATGCCTCTCACAAAGGATCTCCCTCATCCCTCTCCAGAAAAGCAGAAGGGGAAACACAAAAAGAAGCACCTGGAGCAGAGCCCCAATTCCTTCCTCATGGATGTGAAATGCCCAGGATGCTACAAAGTCACCATGGCCTTGAGCCAGGCACAAACAGTAGTTTTGTGTGTTGATTGCTCCACTGTCCTCCACAACCCTACGAGAGGAAACACAAAGCTTGCAGAAGGATGTTCCTTCAGAAGGAATGAGCACTATATGCCATCCCAATAAACACATAGAATATACGCATTGGGCTTCTTTTTACATATATATGTAAATATGTGTAAAATATATATGCATACATGTACATATATGTATGTAATATATATACATGTACATATATATGTAAAAGAAGCACAATAAATCTCAAGAAGTGTGAGTATAAGACAGCTACACTTAGGCACATTATAATGAAATTGAAGTACAGCAAAGGAAAAAAAGAAAAATCTTAGAAGTAACCCAAGGGAGAAAAAAAGTATGTTAATTCTAAGGATTTCTAGATAGACCAATGACTATGTTGCCATCAGCAATAATGCTAGCCAGAAAAGAATGGGCTGACAGTTTTAGTGTACTGAAGACTGTCAGACAAAGACTACATCATTATAGATATATAAAATGTTCTGAAGAAAATTATAATGCAAATACTACCATGTCAAACTATTAGAAAACAGCTAAAATATTACTTATTTAGAAAAAAGTTGAAAATTAATGACCTAAATATCAATTTCATACATTATAAAAAGAAATCCAAAACAAACATAAATGAAAGGAACACAACAGTAATGTAGGTGAAGAATAAATTAATATTATAGAAGTAAACACTATATAACTGGAACAAAGCTAAAGATTGTTCTTTGAAAAGATAACAATGTATGAACTTTGATCCATGGTATTGATTAGGACAATAAAATAGAAGGCATAAATAACTGGTATCAGGAATGAAACAGGAGGCCAAATTCCAGATATTACAGACATTTTAAAGATGATGTAAAGATTTTATGAACAACTTTGGGCTAACACGTTTGAAAATTTAGATCACACGGGCAATGTCTTAGAAAAGGTGTAGCTTAGCAAAGCAAAGAAAGGAGGAGCCTGAATTAGTAGTCAAAAATCTTTCCAGAGAGAAAATTTCAGGCTTTATGGACTTTAATGTACTATTTTTATAGAAAAAGATAATAATGGCAAACATAATAAATATGATAAACTACAAAATAAGACACTTAGAAAACATTTCACATGCTTACAGATGGTGTGATCAGATTGCTGTGAAGTTCCAGGGCCTCGGGCTGTAAAGAAGCAGATGCTTGCTGTCGAATTCACGACCACCTCATCCAAGCATGAACATCTCCATTCTTGCATCTTAATCCTCAATCCTTCTTTTTTATCACAGTATTAGAGAACTATTAAATAAATGCCAGGCCGTATGCATATTGGCACATTTGCCTTTCTTTGAACCTTTATAGGATACAAAAGATGAAAAAATACTGACTTGTCATACTTAACATTCAAGTCTGACAATGTGGACATTTGGACTACAAAAGGAATAAAATCAGAGGATTAGAAGGAACCTTGGGTCTTGCTAATCTTTGAATTATAAAACCATACGAATGATCATGGTAAATCAATTTTATTTTTAGTATGTCTGCCTCCAACAGGTTTGGTCATTTGAAGAAAAGGCAGTGTGAGTTCTTTGGGATTTAAATATGTGTATAATGGTCACCTTTCCATGGATCTTGGTTTTTAAATTACACAGAAATTTCTATATGCGGCCATAATCTTTCAATTTCTTTTTCCTTACTTTGAACTTGATATTGACAATGGCATGTTGTAACAAAAACAAGATGATAATTAAAATAGTAATTATCATACTAGTGGTTAGTGTTTACTGAGATGCTTAATATAGTCCAGCACTGTCCTAAGCACTTTAATAATAGTTAATGTTTATTACTGTATTTCAAACACTTTACATGAATTATAGAAATTTAGTAACTTGCCCATGGTTATGAAACTATTAAATGGCAAGACTGGGATTCAAATCCAAGAAGTCTGAGTGTAGGACACTGGGTCTCAACCCTAGTTGAAGGCTTATTAAAACACAGTTTTTGGGCCCACTCTTATTAGGTCTGGAGTGGGGTCTAAGAATTTGCATTTCTAACAGGTTTTTGGATAAATCTGATGCTGCAGATCCAGGGACCACACTTAGAGCACCATTGCTATCAGGACCTGGTCTCTAAAGCTGCAATCCGTAGCCCTCCTGGGCCGTGGACTGGTACTGGACCATGGCCTGTTAGGAATGGGGCCTCCCAGCAGGAGGCGAGCAGCAGGTGAGCTAGGGAAGCCTCATCTGTATTTACAGCCCAGCTGCTCTCCACAGCTCGCATCACCCCCTGAGCTCTGCCTCCTGGCAGCGTTAGTGGCAGAAAAACAAGCTCAGGTCTCCCTCTGATACTGCATTATACTGAGTTGTGTAATTATTTCATTATATATTACAATGTAATAATGACAGAAATAAAGTACACAATAAATGTAATGCACCTGAATCACCCCAAAACCATCCCTTCCAACCCCCTCAGTCTGTGGAAAACTTGTCTTCCATGAAACCAGTTCCTGGTGCTCAAAAGGTTGGGAATTGTTGCAGTCTAAAACAATACGCTGTACTGCCTCCTTGCAGCATCTCAGTTAATTCTGTAAACAATTCTGAAACATATATGATCATTAGCTCTATTTCTACATGGGAAAATTGAGAATAAGAAAGATTAAGTACATTACTCAAGATCAAACAGCTAGTAAACAGTAGAATAGAATTTGAAACCATGTATATCTGCCTCTATCTAATTATTTTTGGACTCTGTGTGTGTATGCATGTGTGTGGTTGCTTTAAAAATAGTTGAATGTAGATTTTAAATTCTAATTAAAATCGAACATTGTGATGATTCTCTATACCCAATGGTTTCTTATAACATGGCTTAAAAAACCACTGCAAAGCCCAAACTTTTAACCATATTTCTACCATAAGTTAAAAATAACCAAGACCAATCTATACGTTCCTGGGAATCACTTAAAGAAAAATCAACCAGGAACTTTTGCCTTTATTTCTTTTAATTCTGGAGATCTATTGCTACTTACAATGTTTAATATTTTCTGAGGTATTATCTATTTTGAATAATTCTTTATTAATGGGACTTTTAAATTCAAAATTAATAAATGATTAACAGTAGTGAAGGAAAATTTGCTCTCTAAATTATAATGCTTTTTTTTTCTAGGTTAACAATTCAGATGAGTTTACTAAGCTAAAAGAATTCCCAAATTAATTCCGAAAATCACAGTGGGGAAAAGGACATCATGAAATTATAGATTTTTGGGATCCCATGAATGTAAATTCTTGCATATTCCTTTCTAACTGAACACTTGAACCCTAGTTCCTATATATATATATATATATATATATGATGTCCCAAAGGGACTCATTCACAAGGATCAAAGGCTTTCATATTGACCACTGCTGTTGCCTATTGTTAAATTTTTAAAAATGCAGTATTTTAGATCAAAGCCTTCTTTCAGGTGATCTTCCTGCTTAAGAGGCAGCAATTGTGGGAGAATTGTATAATCCAAGGGATTTCCCATTTGGACAAATGTGGCTACTATACAGTAGGAGATAGAAAAGCTGTTTCTTAGAATTCACAGGTTCAATATTTATCTTGGTATTCTGAGACATCGAGAAATAACTTTGGCATTAATAGTAAATAGTGTGCTTAAATGTAAACATATTCATTTAGATTCTCAAGAACTTTCTTTGTAAGTATTGCCAAAAAGAAGGTTATCTTCCCTTTGCTGTTTGGGAATAAAATGCTCTATGCATAAGCCTTGGGTTAGCTTGGGGCTGGAGCAATGTGGTTGCCTGGATACTTTCATTTTCTTTTCTCTTTGAGGCATCCTTAGAAATAAGCTTATTGTGGGGAGAAGCAAACATTACACTGTACTGTTATTAATATTTGAGTGTTATTTAAGATATTTATTAGACAAAAAATTTTCAAAACTAAAAAATATTTGTTATGATATTTTTCTTTCTTACATGTAGTTTTAGAAGGTTTTTGGTTTTCATGAGTGACTCAATAGGTCTACAGGCTCAATTTAAAATCATATTACTAAAAATTTTAAAAAATGAGAATATAATAAACTCAATAATTTTTAATTCTAGATGAATCCACTTTATTTGTCATGGATAGTAAATGGATAAAGCTTTGTGGAAAAACACAGCTATTTGATTTTCCCATACCAAGTAGCAAGAAGACTTTTACATGGTCACTGTGCCAATTCTGGGACTATCATTAGTAAGGTCCTAATACTGATTCTCACAGCAGAAAGAAACTTTATTTGGCCCTAAATTTTCTAAGAAAAGATGACAGTACATAGTAGGAATTCACATACCCTCGTCTTGCAAATCCTCAGTCTAACTTTCCCTGAATTTTTTTTTTTACAAGATTTTTCCTGAACTAATGTGCTCTGAGTGGTGACAGCCATAAATGGATAAAATGGCCCATGGCTACGTTCCTTTTAGTGACCAAATAGACGGTATTTGGGTTTTTTTTTTTCTCAATTCTGAGGTTCATGCATCACATCAAGGTGCTTTAACTGTGTGTCTAGTTTAATAATAAAACTGGTGCTCATTTTCTAAGGTGTAAAAATTATTTTCCTACTTTCAGCTCATTATTGAAATTTCTTTCTTTTCTGAACACTTTGAGTTTATTTCTATTGCCATATTCACTTTTGGTTTTTATTTGGTCAAGATACATTTACTCTTTTCAATCTTTCTTCATAAATTATTCCTTTTACTTCTATTGGCCTTTTTATTCTTCATTCTTGTATTCTCCTATAAACTGTTAATTACAAAAATATAATCTCAATGAATTTCTGAAGCATAATATACACCTGACAAGATCAAGTATAATTCTGTGCATTCTATGAAAAAATAAGGTTTCTTGTGACTCTACTATTTGTCTTAATGCATCAATCCGGTATCGGTAAATGTGAAATAATGTGTGTGGATTACCAAACGCACTTGAACCTCTGGGAATTGTATGGTTATTTGGTTAACTCCGTCCTCACATAAAACTGTAAACACCTTGATGGCAGGAACTATGTCTACTTTCATGCTTATATAGTAATTAATATATTGAAATGGGAATGAATGACTGCATTTTATGGTATAATGGCTTAAAGTAAAACTTCATTATTTCTAAAATTGGGTTTCTAGAATTATTTCAGCAGCCAAGTGACAAAAGTGTTCAGGTTGAAATAATTGAATCATCTGCACCACTTTGATTTTACAATACTGTTTCATCTATAGGAAAAAAAGTCTGACTAGAATATGTTAGTATTTTCGCAATTTTGTTTGATTATGTTAGTCAGCTTAGGCTGCCATAACAAAATATCACAGGCTAGTGGCTTTAACAACAGAATTTATTTTGTTTCTCACAGTTCTGGAGGCTAGAAATTCCAGATCAAAGTGTCTTGACAATAGCTACAAAGAAAATAAAATACCTATGAACATACTTAACTAAGGAGGTGAAAGATCTCTACAACGAAAACTATGAAACATTGAGGAAAAAAATCACAGATGACACAGACAAATGGAAAAATATATCATGCTCATGGACCAGTAAAACAAACATTGTTTAAATGTCCATATTACCCAAAGCAATTTACAGATTCAATGAAATGCTCATGAAAATACCAACATCATATTTCACAGATCCAGAAAAAATACTTCTATGCTTCATTTGGAACCAGAAAAAACCTGAATAACCAAAGCAATCTTAAGCAAAAAGAACAAATCTGAAAGTATCACATTACTAGACTTCAATCTGTACTACAAGGCTATAGTAACCAAAACAGCATTGGATTGGCACAAAAATAGAGACATACTAATGGAACAAAACAGAGAATCCAGGTATAAAACCATCTGCATATAGCAAACTGATCTTTGACAAAGCAGAGAACAATATACACTGGGGAAAGGAATCCCTATTAAATAAACGGTGCTGGGAAAATTGAATAGCCACATGCAGAAGAATAAAACAGTATCCATAACTCTCACCACTCACAAAAATTAATTCAAGATGGATAAAACAATTAAATGTAAGTCATGAAGCCATTAAGAATTCTAGAAGAAAATGTTGAAAAACCTTCCAGATATCAGCCTAAGCAAAGAATTTATAAAGAAGACGCCAATGGCAATCACAGCAACCACAAAAATAAATAAATAGGGACTCGATTAAATTAAAAGGCTTCTACACAACTAAGAAAATAATCAACAGAGCAAATAGACAACCTACAGAATGGGAGAAAATATTCGCAAGTTATACATTCTGATTAAGGGCTAATAACAAGAATGCACAAAGAACTCAAGCAAATCAGCAAGAAAAAACAACCCCATTAAAAAACGGGCAAAAGACGTGAACAGATGCTTTTCAAATGAAGATAGACAAATGGCCAATAAACATATGAAAAAATGCTCAACATCTCTAATCATCAGGAAAATACAAATTAAAACCACAATGAGATATTACCTTACCCCAGTTAGAATGGCTTTATTAAAAAGTTCAAAAACAATAGATACTGGCATGGATGCAGAGAGAAAGAAACACTTATACACTGTTGGTGGGGCTGCAAGTTAGTACTCTATGGAAAACAGTATGGAGATTCCTCAAAGAACTAAAAGTAGACCTACCATTTGATCTAGCAATCCCACTACTGGGTATTTACTCAAAAAAAAAAAAAGAAGTCATTTTACCAAAAAGACACCTGCACTCAAATGTTTACTGCAGCACAATTCACAATTGCAAAGATGTGGAATCAATCCAAGTGCCCATTTAATTCATGTGTGGATTAAAAAATATGGTGTATATATATACCATGGAGTACTACTCAGCCATAAAAGGATGAATTAATGCTTTTTGCAACAATTTAGATAGAACTCGAGACCATTATCCTAAGTGAAGTATCGAAAACATGGAAAAACAAACACCACATGTGATGGCTATTAAATGAATCTAACCAATGAGCACACATATGCATAGAGGAAAGGAAAACTCAGTGGAAATCAAGCAGAGGGGATGAACAAAAACCTATCTAACAAGTACAATGAATACTCTTTGGGTGATGGGCACACTTATAACCCTGACTAAAGCATTACAAAAGCAATCCACGTAACCAAAAACATTTGTACTCCCATAATATTTTGAGAGCTTGTTTGGAGGTTCTAGCAGGGGAGCGTAGCAACTCATATACCCTTGATAGAAGAACAGTTCTCCTCTATCGGGGAAGGTCATCCTCTTCAACCGAGAGCGAAGCTTCGGGAGGGACGCTCATGGAGCGCGGGAGAGAAAGGGGACACCAGCCTAGACAGCCAGATCAGCCGCATCAACCCTGGCGATCAATGGGGTGACAGATGTTACAGCCAGATCGCCCTCACATCCGCCTATAATATTTTGAAATGAAAAAAGAAATTAAAATTTTAAAAAGTGTCTTCAAATTCAATTTTTGGTGAGGACTCTTTCCCTGGTTTGCAGATGCCCACTTTTGCTGTGTTCTCACATGACTTTTTCTCTGAGCATGCATGGAGAAAGAATAATTTCCTGTGTCTTCCTTTTCTTATAAGGAGACAAAGCTTTTTGGATTAAACAACTTCATTTAATCTTAAATGTCTTCTAAGGGCATTTTCTCCAAATACAGTTACTTTGACTTTTAGGGATTTACATGTGAATTTTGGGGGAACTCAAATTCTTCCGTAACTCAGATGTACTTCCCACTTAAAGCAATGCTGCTTATTTCAGAGGACTTTGATCATTGAATAGAAGGGGTGTCCAGTGGTACTACAACAAAGAATGACGAAGGCCTTGCTTAGTTTAGACTTTCAAAATTACCACCTTTAAAGAGTACAGAGGAAAGAGTAGTCTTGAAAGTAAGGCTTTCATTTATAAGGATCAAGCTCTTGAGAGAAAAAGGTTCTCTAAATTCCAAGTCCCTTCTATAAATATCAAGAACCAGAATCTAGAGAAATCAGAGTTTTAGGATGTATGCAGGAATTGATGTGAAAGAAGTTTTTCAGACTGAAGTGAGGTAATGGTCTAACCGCTTGCTCAAAGGGGAAAAATTGCAGGAGGGAGAATAAGAAGTAAAAATAGATGAGTGTTTTTGAGAGGGTCATGGCCCTAGAGGCTCCTGAAATTGAATCTCTAGGGAATTAGGCTCTATTGATTCCCTAGTAACTTGGAAGATCCCTGAGCAGAAAAACCCATGTTCCAAATTCTATCTAGACCTCGGGGAGTGGTAATTCTTACAGAATTTCCTAAAACATTTAGAAATTGAGAATTTTTTTTCTTCTAAATGCTACATTATGTGGTATTTTATGCTTGGAATTAAAGTTAATTGTATACTTTTAAAATTTCTAAATAAATGAATGTATTAAATATACTGGAGAAAGTGTGGTATATGGCGTATCTTCTAATTTTGGCTATTTTCTCATGCTTTTAGAAATGCTGTATTTTGCCTCCC
This sequence comes from Lepilemur ruficaudatus, assembly GCA_963574885.1. Classification (NCBI taxonomy): domain Eukaryota; kingdom Metazoa; phylum Chordata; class Mammalia; order Primates; family Lepilemuridae; genus Lepilemur; species Lepilemur ruficaudatus. The sequence continues at coordinate 68,249 of CAUYRT010007770.1, forward strand.
CTTCCCTTTCTTTGAGACGTGGCTGTTAATTTCCTGGTAATAGTCACTGAAGATGAAAGCAAAGATAGAATACTGTCTTTCCAGAATGGTTTCAGAAACCTTGAACCTTTTTCCCTGACAAAATTGTCACAGTGAATCTCTAATCCTAAACACATAGTGTCAGAAAATGTCTTCTACTCTCTGAAACCTCAGAGATGGTGAGGTAATTCAATCACTGTTACAAATTGCATTCAGGAACATCATGTTTCAGAGCCATAATCTGAAAAAATGTAACCTATAGAAAATATCTCTGAGTAATGTTTTTAAAATATTGAAAAAGAGAACGAAAATCCATGGCTCACTGAGTAGGTTATTATTTTTTCTGATATCTGTTATTGACCTCTGTTATCATATGCATGATTTTTCTGTATGTTATATTAGCCATATTTTGGATCTATGGTTTTAAGATTCTTGAAGTTTTGAAGAATCAAAGAAAGTTAAATACTGTTGCTCTGGATTCTACAGAAAATTTGTGAAGAGACCTTCAGAGGAATATGAAATGGAAAGTATTCAAGAAAACATTAAATAGAAACAAGTTATAATAACTCATTAAAAGTTGTGCTCTCCTGGCTATCAAAAATAATCTTCTGTCTTAAACATCAGGAAGATATGTTATACTTTCATCCTTTTTATCATGTATTGTGAATGTTATTTTTAAATGATAATGCCAATTGGTAGTTCCTGTTTCACTCTTTAACTTAGAATAGTTAAATATCAAATTTAAAAAGGTATCTGTAGAGATAGGAAATGACAATCTTCATTGAAGCTTTTAAAATGAGGCAAAATAATCACATCAGCTATGGATTCACATAGTAGCATTATTTTTTGGGTAAAAAAAATGCTCAAAATGAGATCATTATGGTAACTAAAATGATTATGAAGTCTGAGATGAAAATTCTGTGTTCAGAATTTTTAGTGTAATAGTCTTACAGTGACATTTCAAGGTACTTTGCAAATATTGGGAATTTTCTGTGTGGACTTTTCCCCCCTAGGCTCGTATAAGGATGGAATAGGGCCAGTGTATTTTCCTTTGTAGGGCAGCATCAGGAGTGAGTATTTGTTGTAACATTTGTTCTATCTTGCCAACTCTGCTGAGTGTGCCAACCAAGCTGATCACACAGCAATTTCGTTTTTTGGCAGCTTTTTCTGCCATTTGAGTTGGGGTAAAGGTAACGTTCTCTGTGAAAACCACATAGACTAATATGTCTGAGGAGTAATGCCATGGCAGTTCAGATGTTGCGGTGCAGTAATGAAATCTTGGTAAGCACAACATGTTCACATCAAACAGTAATTGTCGTCAGTGTAGCTAACTACAGATATGGTTCAATTTCTTTTCCCTTGTATGTAGTTAAGTGAAGGCTCTGAGCTACCCTATAATAAAGAAATATATTACACGTGTCATAGATCTTTATGTGTTATCAGGGTTTTACTGTCAAACATGAATGAATACTGAAAACATCCTCTTGATAAGATTATGGTAATTGCAGATGAGGAAAATGAAATTAAATCTACCTGAATTTTCATGTTAGTAATGAGTGAAGGGAAGGAAGTTTGCATGAACATAGTTTCCAGGGAAGTGGCTAAATAATTTAGCATAACACCTAAATTCTTAGAGTATGCATTTCAATTTGTTGGATTCTAATGTGACAGAAAGAAGTATATTATAAACATATTTTGTGCTTGACCACAATAAAAAGAATGATAGTAAGAAGCAGTTGAGTGTAGTCATGTATTCTTAAACCAAAATGGAAAACAAGTAAGTTCTTTAATAAATCTAAGTAACATGTAATAATGATAATGTCCATATTAACAAAACAATAGCATTTATAATGGGCAGGTATTAATCTAAGCATTATATATATTAACTCATTAATCCTTCCAATAATACAATTGGTAGCATTATTATCTGCATTTTACAGATGAGTAATTTGCCCAAGTCCCACAGCCTGGGAAATGGTTTATCTAGAATTCCAATTCGTAAGCCTACGTCTAGAGTCCCTTGGTTCCACAGTATACAACATGGATGCTAAAATAATAATAAAGCTAACACACACCTTTTTTTACTATCTAGACTGCTAAGTCAATCTTCACAAAAACCTGTGAGGTAGGAAGTTACTGTTATTATCTATATTTCTCAGAGGAAGACTCAAACCTAGACAGGTCAGGTGGCTTATTGTTAATAACATCACAACTAATGAATGATGGAGCTGTGATTCACACTCAGAAAATCTGATTGAAGAATCTGTTTTAACTATTCTTCTACTTACCTAATGTTTTCAAACTAGGCAATTGATTAGCTATGTCCTAGGATCATATGATTGGAATTGAGTGTTTTGTTAAGGTTACTTATTTGAAAATTTTACAGCATTTCAATGCTTAAACTAATGAGGAAACCTTATATAATGCAAGCTGGAATGCTTATTACACAGGAATAGATCGATAGGTATCTACTTTGCTATGGGTTTTCTGGGTTGACCCTTTGGGTTAATAGACTTTACTAGATTATTAATTTTTTTTTTCCATTTTGCAATGTACATATACCGATAATCTACATTCACTGATGGTTAAAATTGATAAATTATTAAGACACTGCAATGGAGTGGTCATCAGCATCAGCCCCAGGGCCAAACTGCTGGAGTTTGAATCTGCCTCTGACTAGTTGCATGATCTTGAGCAATTTACCTAACTAACTACCATACTCACTTTACTCATCAATGAAATGAGAATAATAATAACTGCTATGTAATAAGCTGTGCAGACTAAATGAATTTTTTCTATGTAAAATGATTAGAGCAGTACCTTGGATAGTGTAAATGCTGCATGTGTCTGGCGGTACTAACTCTCCAACTCACCAACTCACCAGGCATTATCCCCCGTCAAAGCCTTTGCATGTGCTCCACTTTCTATCTGGATCACTCTTTCCCCCAGGTAATTGCCTGACCCATTTGTCATTTCCTTTAGGTCTTTATTCAAATGCTGTCTTTGCTATAGCCCTGCCCTGGCCACCCTCTTTAAAATTGTAATCCCATCCCCAATCTCCCATCCTTTGTTCATTTGATAGCTTTATTCCCCATTCAGGTCATGTGCTAGAAAAAAAGAGGGTTATTCTTTCCTTTTCATTTATGTGTCTCCTTAGATTTCTCCTCAATATTTTTTTTTTTTTTGCTGCTTTATGTTTTCTGGCGACTACTTTGTGTTTTACTGATTTACCTTGTTTAGAGTCTGTCCCCTCACTAGAATGTAAGAGAACAGAGATTTCTGACTTCTCTGGGCTGTGCTCTCAACAACTGGAAGAGCACTGGCTCACAGTAGGCACTTAATCAGTATTTGTTCTAGGCATGCCTGTGGGAGTGAATAAATATTTCCTTTCAATGTAGGGGGTATCACATGTCAGACATGTGATATCTTTGGTTTTGTATTCAGAATGACATAGACACTTGAGTTTTTATAGAACCATAAAATCTGCTGTAAGCCTTGGTGTGAATTAGAAAAAGATACTGCTTCCTCCGGGATGCAGCCCTGAGCTAGGGCACATGATTAGTCTGAGAAAGAAAAAGATAGATTGTAGGCTCCGCTTGCTGTTTACTTTGTATTTAGTAGAAGTGCAAATTTCTTTTATTAAGAGGATCACTGAGATACTAACACAATCAATAGAAATGTGTTTATAAAATAAACTAAAAGTTGTTTAGTAAACATCAAAATCTCTATCTATCTTTCTATCAGTATATGCATACTAAATGTTGGGTCCCAATTTCTTCTACATGTATTTCAAGGAGGTTGATATTTATTTGACAACATGAAGTTTTATTTAAACCTTTTATGTTTATTTAAAATAGTATAAAGGATAATTTCGGCTGAGATCACTACATTTAAAATTGATAAAAATTTGCGTGAAATTTTATTTTTATATGTAAGGAAATTTTTGCCAGTGGGAATCAGAGTTGCCATTTTGGTGTTTTAATTTAAAATTACCTCATTATGGCCCGGTTTTGAAATTTTTACTTTAACTTTATTTTGAATCACCAAGGAAAAATTGGATAATGTCTATAACAGGATAATCCAGTTTCTACTTGGAAATGTTTAAGATCAATGTTTTCTGGCCTCAGCTTAGAAACGCTAGGTGGTTCCTGATTCTGCATTGCAACTTGCATACATTATCGTGCTTAAGCTACATTAGTAATTAAAGATAGTCTATGTATCTCTGTCTTCTCTTTCTTCCACACCAGTATATTAATGTAAAGTTTTATTTTTCTTTCCACTCTTCATACATATATGTTTAATTCTTTCACCTAGAGAATATTTTCTCCATCATCAGTTTGTCTCAGAAGAAAATATCATAAGTTCCCATAAAATGAGGATGTACAAACTGCACTGTTGTTCCAGGGTGGCCTCTGAGAATGTCTCCATTTTTGGCTAAGGACTCATATAACCTGCACGAAGAGCCAATGGTTATAATCTATTAATAGTACCTTAAATAATCTCTGCAGGCTCAGTGTTACTATGCTTATTCTGCTTAACTTTTGTCTGATTTAAAATTGTGATTTCTATTCAGTTGCCTTATACCTAGCCTTTCTCTTTGCAGTCACTTTAGTTACGTGTTTTTCTAGTTTGCAATATCATTTCCTTTCCTAGACTCTTTCTCTTGAATTAGCCTGATGTTGCAATCTGCAGCTTTGGGATCAGTCCAATCTGAGTTTAGAATTGGATCTTAGAATTTTAGCACAGTCTTCAGGTCTTGAGCTCAGGTATATGGAGGAATGTGCACCTCATCTTCCAGGGATTCAAGAAATATTCAAAGAGAGGATACTATTTAAACCAATAGATGGAAGGATTAGTAGGTGTTCTCAGGTATACAAAACAAGTAAGGCATAAGAACAAACGAAACACCACTTGCTTAAGTATTCAAGAAATGGGAAGTAGGGGGGTATGGTATAAGGTGTTTGGGGGAGAGTGCTGAAAGAACAAGGTGCGTTAGGATGAATCACAGTGGCCTTTGAGACTTGATTTGAATTTTAGTTTGTTGGCCAGCATTCATCATTCATAAGGTAGTCACTCAAAAGCTTATTAAGATTGATTGAAAGACATGAGTCTAGTAATCCTTTTAAAACCAATTATGAAGTACCAAGGTTTACACATAATTCGTCTTAAAAGATATAAATTAGAAACACATTAAGATTATATATATGCATATATTTAATAACATTGCTGTCACCTGAATTCTCTCCTGTTTGCTTGGAGGATAGACTTGCAGACAGTGGGCAGGCAGTTATATTTATCTCTGAGAATGCCTACAGGAGTGGGTGATCTTATTAATATCATTTGTCATGAGTAGAGTGAGATTGAGAGCCTCCTACGAGGATTGTTGGGAAGATGAGGCTGGGCAGGTTGGCTGGAGACTGATTTTGAAAGTCCCTGAATGACATATTAAGGAAAGCATTTAAATGTGTTGGAGAGTCATTTCCAGTTGAGATCTGTGTTGCTGAAAGAAATTAGGCAGCAGTGTGAGGTCAAGAGGTTGGAGCCTAGGAGACCAGTCATAAGGAGGTTGCAATATCAAAGAGATGATGACCTGAATTCAGGTCACATCAGCAGGGATGGATGAAGAATAATGAGCTACTGCAGAGGTAGGACAACAGGATGGGGTGACTAAAAGTATGTGGTACCATACAGTATTCATCTTTCTCTGTCTGGCTTATTTCACTTAGCACGATGCCCTGTAGGCAGTGAGACTGACAGCCTAGAGGGCATCAAGCTAAGTGAAATGAGCAAATGTTAGGATTTCCCTCTCTTTTATGACTGCATATATTACATTGTTTTTATATATTTATGACCACATTTGTGGAATTAAGAAAATGTAGAACTCATAGAAAAAGAGAGTAGAATGCTGGTTTCTAGGAGTTGGAAGATGAAGGAAAGAAAGAGATGCTGGTGAAATGTACAAACTTTCAGTCCTAAGATAAAATTGAGGATCTAATGTACAGCTTGGTGACTGTAACTAATAATACTGTATTGTATACTTGAAATTTACTAAGACAGTAGGTCTTAAACATTCTTACCAAAACAAAAGCAACTAATTGAGGTGATGGCTATGTTAATTAACTTGATTGTGGTAGTCATTTTATGACATATAGGTGTATCAAATGATCACATTGTATGCCTTCAATATATATAATTTTATTTTTCAGTTTTACCTTAATAAAGTTGAAAAAAGTAAGTGGGGAATTAGGGGTATAGAGAAATAAAAAAATGACTCCCTGGGATCTACATAATTGTTAGGATGATGGTGTTATTAAATATGATAAAGTTCACAGAGATGAATCAAGTATTTGGAGAAAATAATGAATTCAGCTTTAGATAATTTTGTAGATGAGGTATTCCTAAGACAGCTGTGTGGATAGGCCTAATGGTAATAATTATAGTAAATTTAACATTTATCAAGTACTTGTTGCCAGGCACTGGGATGCATGCATTTTTCTCAACTTAATGATGATGAAAGTGAGGCTTATTTAAGGTAAATAATTTGGCCTAAGAGTGTTGGCTGGGAGTTGCACATAGACAATCTGACTCCAAAGCCTATATATCCCTATTTAGCCACAGCACCATATGGCTTCTGGAGCTTAGGAGGGATGTCAGGGATAGAGATAGGGATTTGAGAGCTATTAGTTTCTAAGTGATCCCTGCAGTTGTGAAAAGAGATGAGTTTTCCTAGGGAGAGATTATAGAAGGGGAATGCTGGCTGAACACATCATACAACTTAAGCAGAATAAAGTGATTATAGACATTTAGTGTCATGCAATGTTGTAAGACTGTTTTACATTGATTTCCTATTGCAAGCAAATGGCTTTCTGAGTGTAGTGATGTACCTTTGTTCAATGCAGTTCATCTCTCATTTATTCTTTGGGGATGAAGCCAATTTAACAATATGTATGACTAATTCTTTCCTTAAGAAAGAGAGATGAAGAGGCGACCTTCTGCATTTCCTGCTGATGGCAGGTTAAAAAGGAAGGATTGGGGTTAGAGGAACTGTCTCTATTTTCCTATAAGGTTATGATTATTTTGCTTCTTTATTTCATTAGGCATAGCAAGATTTATTCACTATTGATCAGGATGAGAATAGGAAAACAAAATTATACAAAATTATAATATAAAAGAAAGAAAACACCAGCTTTTTGATGTCACTGTATAGGCTAATTTAGACCTAGTCTCTAGTGAAAAATAAAGAAAGAGAAATGCTCCATTGTTCCATAGCACCCTCAGTCTATTTCTCAAATTTCTTTTTAAAAATTCTTTTCCAGTCATAGAAGAAGTGAGAACAGATTTTAAAGGATTCAGAAGCCTCTAACATATATTGTCATTATCCCTAGTTTCCAATACATTCTCTACTACATAAAATCTCATATTGGACATTTTTTATGTAGAAGGTCAAGAATACTTTTCATCTTTCAGAATGAGGAAACACTCATTAAAATGAAAATACTTCTGGAAGGGGCAACTCTTTAATGTGGTGTTTCTCACACTTAATTACATGGCAGAGTTATTACTTCAGGAACTTTAAATAACGGCAGGGCCAGGGCTTCACTTCCAGAAGTTACTAGTGTAATTGGTTCGTGGTAGAAATTTGTGGTAGAAATTGTGCATTAGTATTATTTTTTGGCTTAAAGCAACAGAAACTTATTGTCTCACAGTTCTGGACACCAGAAGTCCAAAATCAAGATATTGGCGGGGCTGCACTCCCTCCCTTTGCTCTAAGGGAGAATCGTTCCTTGCTTCTTGTTACACCTCTGTGGACTTACAGGTGTTCCTTGGCTTGGGGCTGCATAACTCCAGTCTCTGCTGCATTCACAAGGCCTTCTCTTCCCTGTGTCTAACCTCCCTCTGCATTCATAGGTGTTTCATAGAAACACCTGTCATAGGATTTAGGGCCCACCAGGATTATCCAGAAAATTCTCTTCTCAAGATCCTTAATTTAACATCTGCAAAGACCCTTTTTGCAAATTAGGTCATATTCACTAAAGCTATAAGGTGGGGAACCTGAGACCTTGCAGCCACATGTGGCCTTCTGAATCCTTGAATGTGGCCTTTTGACTGAATCCAAATCCAAGCTTAGATTTAGTTGAGAGTCCACACTTGGGGATCTGGCCATGCATGTGGTCTTGAGGCTGCAGGGTCCCTTAATTCACTGGTAATGGTATTTGGAGATGGGGCCTTCAGAAGGTAATTAGATTTAGGTGAGATTATGAGGATAGGGTCTTCATGATGGGATTAGTATCCTTATAAGAAGAGATACCAGAGCATGCATTCTTTCTCTCCTCTACCATGTGAGGAAACATCTAGAGGGTGGCTATCTGCAAGCAAGGGGAAGCGTTCATTTACCAGGAACTCAATCTGCTGGCACCTGCTTTTAGACTTCCCAGCCTCCAGAGCTGTGAGAAAATAAATTTCTGTTATTTAAGCCATTTAATACATGGCATTTTGTTATGTTATCCCTAGGTGACTAAGACAACAGGTTGCAGGGGTTAGGGCATGGAAATGTTTTTTGGGGAACCACTATTCAGTCCAATACAACTGGTATTATCTGAAGTTCTTTGGTTACATTTTCACTTCCACAGGCCAGGATTAAATAAGAAAAAAATAAACTTCAGCAAATCTCTTCCTCTCTCCTCCACTATTAGAGTAAATTTTGGGGCATTGGTATTTTTTTAAAACTCACTATATGATTCTAATACACAAGTGAACTAGCGAGCATAATTGATGGTCAAATAGGAATTTCATGAATTAGAGATCTTACCCAGTATCAAGCCTGACCTGGGGCTAGTGTGTCTGGAACTTGGTGGGTGATGGGTAAGGTGGTAAGATGGGGTTGAGGAAGTGGGAAACAGTGAGATCATGTAGGGACTTATCAACCCTGGTTCTAGATTTTGCTCTCATCGCAATGGGAAGCTATTCAGAGGTATGAGGGGAATGCAAGTGAGGAAGTAAAAGCAGTTCCTGATCCACTTATCCTAAACAGGCCCAGATTAACTGGGCACTTATCCTTTGACAGAGGGCACTTGTCAGATGTGTATTTTGGAGAGAATCAACAGTTCCCTACCCAATGGCTACATCTGCTGCCAAAGACTTTCCTGGCCAGGAACACACTGATATTTTTCAAGGGAAACATCTAGAGCTGCCCCTGCATACTGTAAGGCAAGAGAGTGCTTGCCAATTTGTAAAAGTAGGGTAGATAACAGAGATAGAAATGCTTGGTTTTTAGCTTTGGATTAGAGTTATCTACATGAGACTTTAAAAACGGAAAAACATTTTGACCCATCTCTGATAGCTTAGAATAATATTAAAACTGACTACACAAAGAAATTAAACGCATACAGAAATTTTAAAAAGTATCTATTTTTTCATATGTAATGCAATACATTGCTTAAGTTCTTTATTGTAGTAGAGGCAAAAAAAAAGAAAAAAAGAAATACAGTAGACAAGCCAAAATAATTTGCATAAAACACAATGGAAAGTGGCTGAGAAGAGGACAATTTCGGAAAATGATCTCTCCAGGAATGCTGCCAAGGTAAGTGGCAGTAGATATTGATTATATAGACCTGTCATGGATTGGTTCAAGCAGTCATTCTGAAAATTGAATTGGATTTTTCTTTCTGAAATGATGTTTTTGAAGCTGTGCCAAATGCAATTTCTCTCCCCACCCATTCTGGTCTGTGTCTGCTTTTCAGAGTTAATACTGCTCAGACATTTATAACGTTGGTCACAGGAAAGTCTTTCTCTATGCTCAGAGGAAACTGACTACCTTACATCATTTCACATGACAATGTTCTTTATTTTAAAAATATAGCATATTCTGAAATAGTGGTTGTATAATATGCAATGAAGTGTGGGAACAGGTTAAGCACACATAAGAAAGGAAAGCAAAAAATCATTGCAAGCTGAAATAACATGACTGTATAATTTATCCTCCAAACCTGAAGAAAATGGTACCATAATTACTCAGTACAACAGGCTTAAATTGGACATGTCCTGGGAAAACCTGTCCATATAATTATCCTATGAATAAAAGGAGACACAAAAATCTAGGTGAGAGCAAAATGTTGGTGACGTATTTGTTTAAAGAGCAAGAATCAGAATTAGGCTTCAGAATAGGATACGTGGTCATTGACAGTGTTTGAAAAAGTGGATTGTGGACTGGGACACATAGACATTTTGAGGTTAACAAGAGAGTTGGTAGTAACACCCTCTGTAGTAAAAATACATCCAGCATATTGAAGGGGACTGAAAAGTTGATCAAGTCTAACATTCAACTCTATGTGGAAATCCCAAGTATGTAAGTTAAAAATGAATGAAGGGTAAATATCAGCCTGTGATATGGCGGAAACTAAAACATATAAATAAGTATGTTAAGAGATAATAAAGAGTTACTACCATGAAATTTACAGATACAATCTAGTATGGTTTGAGGAGATTTCATGGACCATGTACTATTCCAGACTGGGCTAGAAAAATGTACAGGTACTGGGGAAAAAAAGCAGATGAGAATGAAGGATATTGCAAATATAGAGAATGGTCAAGTGCAAGGTGTATATGGGTAATATCTTGGCTTAAATGTAATGCGTGAATGGAAGTTTTAGGAAATAATGTTTTCAGAGATAGTTTGTCATCAACTCATACAATGTCCCTGAGATTCAAAATGTGCCACCTGCCAATGGATGGACACCTTGCTAAAAGTCATACCTGATTATCAATGGAAATTGAAGTTTGAAGATTCATCAAAGCTGAATCTGAAATAGAAAATGTCGGCAATAATAAATTGTTTTGGAATGTAAAATTCATACCATTCTATTCAAGTTTATTAAATTAATTTTTTCCACTTACCGTATGCCTACTATTTAACCATATGTTAATTAAGATTGCCCTGTTATTTGAGATATAAATAAAATTGACTCAAAAATAAAAAAGAAAGATTGAATTGTGCTGCCATAAACATTCAGGTGCAGATGTCTTTATCATAGAAGGTCTTATGCTCTTTTGGGTAGACGCCCCGTCAATTCATGAGTGGATTGTTAAAATTTGGTATATGTTCACAATGGAATATTACTCAATTTTAAGAAATGACAGTGAGCTAGCACCGCTTATATTATCCTGGATTAAGCTTAAGCCCATTATTCAAAGTGAGGTGACACA
>CAUYRT010007771.1:0-28821 GCA_963574885.1 Lepilemur ruficaudatus
CATGCCTGTAGTCCCAGCTACTTGGGAGGCTGAGGCAGGAGGATCGCTTGAGCCCAGGAGTTTGAGGTTGCTGTGAGCTAGGCTGACGCCACGGCACTCTAGCCCGGGCAACAGAGTGAGACTCTGTCTCAAAAAAACAAAAACAAAAAACAAACAAAAAACCAAAAGGACTTGCTGTGGAAAATGGGGATTATAAAACCCCAAGTTCTGGGGCCTCATCCATTCCTAATCTCCAGCACTTGGCCACCACAGAGTCTGCCAACTACCCGTCCTAAGGACCCGGCCTCTGGCCACGTCATATGCCCCGTGCGCAGCAGCCCACTCTGGTCTGGACCCTTCAAAGTCAACCTTTGGAGGCTTCAAGTTTTCCAATGCTTGCAGCCTGGAGGCTGAGATGGCCAGAAGCTAGGTGGTGACAGTGTCATGCTCAGGACTATGAGGAGGGAATCCCAGGGAGCAAAGACGCAGCCCTGGGCAACCTGGCCAAGAGGACAAGGAAGGTTTCTGGAACAGAGACCTCTGAGCTGAGTCTTAAAGGATGAGGAATTAGGGTGGCAGAGCAGAGGAAGCAAGACTGCATTTGATGTATTCTAGGGACAGCCAGAGGCCAGTGAGGCTGGAGTGATGCTACGCTGGCCGGCTGGAGGGAGTGATGTGCACGTGTGGTGGGGATTGTGCACGGTCTGGTTTGGATTTTATCTTAAGTGTGATGGGATATCACCAGAAGTTTTCCAGAAGGCGCTGACGTGATCTGACTTAAAAAGATCAGAGTGGCGAAGGTGTGGGAAATGGCTTGCAGCAGATGGGAGCCCAAGCAGGCAGATCCCAGACCTCCCCAGGGCAGTAGGAAGACATCCCTGGTAGCCTGGAGCAGCTAGATGGTGTGGAGATGATGGCGGGGCGATAATGAAGAGAGTCTCATGGGCAAGGCTAGTTAGTGGCATTCAGGAGCTAGACAGGAGGTAAAGCCACTAGGACTTGGTACCTCCATGGCAGGGGCAGATGAGAGGGAGAGGGCAAGAGCGACACCAGGAGGTTCAAGATGAGACGGGGAACAGGTTTCATTGAGGGAGATGCTTCCCACCGTAGCCCACAAAGACCAGCTTTTTCTCGTGTTATAAAGGCCTGTGTGGGTGGGGCTGCCAGATGGAGACCAGACTCCAGGATGTCCAGGTCCCTCTCCTCGGCCACCCTCCTCTCTCGGCCTGGAGAGAGGAGCTGTGGTTCAGGGCTCGGCCACTGGAGGGCAGCACAGAGCCAGCTCCCCTCCCGGAGCCGTCCGCGGAAGGGGCGTGGCTTCGGGGAAGGCGGGGCGGGGCTTCCTGCCGGCCGCGCCTCGCCCGTCCGGGCTGGTCGTGGGTCTAGTGGGCAAGGTCCTGGGGTCGACGCCCAGCTCTGCCCCAGTAGCTTTGGCGTCCCAGGAAGCAGAGGTGGGGAACAGATTCCTTTCTGGCACCGTCTTTGGGATCAAGTGTGCCGGATGTGAGGTGCCTGGCACATAGTAGGACAGTTCTCCCCAGGAGGCCTGAGCTGAGTGGAGCCCCAGGGACCTGCTCATTGCGGTCTCCCCTCCTCTTTTGTGCCTCCCGTGCTTCGTGCCTCTCCTCAGTATCCTACCTACACACTCCCCTGCCCCTCCCTGGCTTTGCTCAGGCTGTCCCCCTTTCTTGGGCCTCTGTGAATCTTCCCGTGGTCCTTCAAGAGCCCACCCTGGAGCTCTTGCTTCCCAGAAGCCCTGAGTGCTGTCCCTGGCCTGTGTCTCCATCCCAGCCTCGCGTGTTCTGCCCACCGCTAGTTGCTTGGGTCCTTCTCTCCACTGCTTCAAGGGGAGAGGGTGGCTGCGTTGACATGGCTTGTCCTGGATGTAACTCCCAGCTCGAGTCCTCCGGTTGCATTGGCTTCCTCACCTCAGTTTCCAGCCGGGGGCCTGGGTCGGCATGGGCTGCTGGGCTGGGCCACAGTGAGGTCTGCTTGGGGCGTTGGGGCCGTGCTGGCTGTGGCTGGGGGAGGGCCGCTCACACCTGGCTGTTGCTCTGCCTCACACAGGCCACCTACATCTACATGAAGGCCGCCTACCTCAGCATGTTTGGGAAGGAGGACTACAAGCCATTCGGGGATGACGAAGTGGAGTTATTTAGGTGGGTCCTACCATCACGCTCCCATCACAGGCTTCAGCTGCGGACAGACCAGCCAGGCTGTGCCCATGGCCACCCTGACTCTGGGCGCCAGGCGGGGGATGGTGGGGTGGCTCCAAGCTCCCTGCCCCTGCCCCGGGATTGCCCCATGTGCTTGTCATCCCCTCCCATCACCACCCCATGCTGCTGCAGCTGCTGGTTAGAGCCCTTTGAATCTGTTCAGAGGTTTTCTTTCACAGAAATGGTTTTGTCAACATCCTCTACCACCGAGTCTCTTTCATCTGTTCAGTAGGACAGATGGGAACTCTGAGGTCTGGAGAGGGGAAGGTCCTTCGTTCTGCTGAGTTAACCAGATACACTCTGAGAAGCATAGCAGAGGGCCCAAGAGTTAGAATCAAACAAGCAGGATTAAACGGAGCCTCTGCCATTTCTTTGCTATGTCACCTGGGACAATTTCAGCAACTGTAAAACAGAAATAACAACCTTCACCTTGCAGGGTTGTTTTGTGAATCAACTAGATAATATATTTAAAGAGTCTGGCATAGGACCTGGAACTTAGTAAGCTGCTCACCAAGTGGTGGCTGTTTTCATTCTTATCTGTACCACTGTGTTTACCTCCTGCAAAAGGTCATTAGAGCACAGCTCAGCCTTGGCAGGCTGAGGTTGGAGCCTAGAGCCTTTCTCCCGTCAAGGTGGGGTTGGCCCCAATTTACAGACCTGGAAGTGGGTGTCATATGAGCTTCATAGGCTCCTGCTGTCACAGTAATAGGGCATTTATCACTTACGGAGTGCCTGCTACCACAGTGAACCCCATGTCCCCATCTCATATAACTCTTCCAGAAAGCCTTGTGAGGGAGGATGGGTGTCCTCCCTAGTTTAAAGATGAGGAAATTGAGGCCCAGAGAGGTTCAACTGTGAATAAGCAGTTTGCGGGGACCTCACACCTACATCCAGCTATTTCCTGAGCCTAAATGGCTCAGGCCTGAGGTCACAGCCACACCTGGTGACTGTGGCAGAAATCAGAGGAGGGTGGGATGGAATTGGGCGGGTGAGGTCCCAGATGTGGAGGCTCGCCTAGCTGCATTCCATATATTTTGCTCTGCCCTTGGAAACAGCTGAGAAGGCCACAACTCACAAGGCAAGAGGTAATTAAGGGTTTGAGCTGTTTGCTGTTGGATAGGTCCCACCCTTTTTCTGGGTGTTGGTCTCCCCTGTGAAAATGGGATTAGACTTCCATAGGGCCCTTCCCAGAAATAGGGCCTGGGAGTGGAAGAGAGAAGTGGAAGTAGGAGGCAGAGCAGGCCTAGGGACATTTTGGTGCACTCTCACCTCTGCCAGCTGGTGTAGAAGAGCCCCTTGTCCAGCCACAGGAAGTGGCCAGGTCTTCAGCAGGGCCTGTGAAATAAGACCATAGACACAGGCTGTTTCGGACCTGTAAGGCTCCTTGGCGTCCAACACTGTCGTCATGCAGGTGGGGAAACAAGCCCAGGGAAGGGCCAAGCAGAGGCTGTGTAGGATGGGGACCCTCAGTGCTCTCTTGCTTTTTCTCACCCTCTCCTCACCCTCCCCATCTCTTTTGCAGAGCTGTGCCAGGCCTGAAGCTCAAGATTGCTGGGAAATCTCTGCCCACAGAGAAGTTTGCCATCCGGAAGGCTAGACGCTACCTCTCCCCCAACCCTATCTCATTACCAATCCCTGCTTTGGTGGGTTGGAAGGTCTGGACTGGGTCCTGCCCTCTGGTTTAGGATTGTGGGGGTTAGCTGAGAACCACTGAAGTGGATGAGGGGAACGGCCTTCATGCCTTGGTCCTGGAGAGGGTTTTACAATTTACTTGGGCCCTGGGGAGGAGGAACACAGATGAGTCTGACTCAGCCCCTGCCCCTTAGAAAGTGATGGTCCAGGGCCCTCATGGCTCACACCTGTGATTCCAGCATTTTGGGAGGCTAAGGTGGGAGGATCTCTTGAGGCTAGAAGTTTGAGACCAGCCTGGGCAATATAGCAAGACCCTGTCTCTAAACAAAAATTTTAAAATTAGCCAGAAGTGGTGGCCTATATAGTTGCAGCTGCTTGGGAGGCTGAGGCAGGAGGATCGCTTGAGCTCAACAGTTCAAGGCTGCAGTGAGCTATGATGGTGCCATGCTGTACTCTAGCAGCATGGGCCACAGAGTGAGACCTTGTCTCTAAAAAAGACAAAAGAAAGAAAGTGAAAGTGATGGTCCATTGAGTGTGGGGGTGGAGAGGAGACAGGTGAACAGGTGCAGATACCAGGAAGCAGAAAGAGCAGCTCTCCTGGACAGCCCCATGCCCCTGGGCCCAGACCGGGATACCACCTGGTTGGCTGTGTTTCCAGCCAGTCTGCTTCAGTGTTTGTATGAAGCATATGATTATAACTGTTGTTTACACTGTCCCCTTCATGTGACCAACCTTTTAATGTTATATTCAACTCTGAACTAACAGTAATAGCTACATTGCTACTGGGCACTTGCTCTATTGCCTGTTGCCTCATTTGGACCTCTCATCAACCTTCTGAGTAGGGGCTGGTGGTATCTCCAGTTCACAGGTGGGGCTAGTAAGGCCTAATAGGTAAGTAGAAAGACTGAAAAAACATAGTCCAAGTCACACAGCTAGTGAGTTGGAGAGTCAGAGTTTGAGCTCAGCAGTTTGGCTTCAGAACCCATATTCCAAGCCATTATTATGACGCTAAAATGTCATGCATGATTTGAGCAGGCATCAGATAACATTCCAGTTTGTTAAGAGTCCTTGTTATTCAAATAGTAAAACAGCCAGAAAAGTAGAAGCTTTGCTTCAGAGACCTTTTTCTGGTCCTGGCTCTACTATTCACTAATTGTGTAGCCTTAGATAGGTTCCCTCTTCCCTTAATGCAAAATCGGTATAATAATATATACTTTTCCCATTTCATAGAACAGTTATGAGAATCAACTGAGAAAATGTTAAATACTTTATAAATTGAAAAGTTTATATAGAATTTTAGTTGGAGCTTATATCCTGAATATTTCTAAACAAATTTTAAAATATTTTATAGTTTAAAATATACAGTGAAGCTGTTACTACCAAATGGGAGAGGAGGATGTTTTAAGAATGAGAGGGAAGTAACTATAGTAAAAATTTAGGGGAGAATTTCCCAAACTGTAATCTGCAAAATACTGTTTGTGTATGAAGAGATTTCTGTGATTAGTATATTTGGGAAAGACTGGCCTAAACAAAGTTTATGCACTGTAGACTTTCTTGGAGCCTCTATATGCTAATTGCATGGTGAGTCTCTAGGAAGCTCAAAGATGAGGTTTTTCCCTACCTTGTTTGGCCACAGGACCCTATTTTTAAAAACAAAACATTTGCTAACTCGGCACCACAGAACAATTTGAGAAATACTCATCTAAATTTAAATTTCCTTCATAGAACATAACAAAAACCTCAACAATAATGTATTTCTAGAACTTTATACAATGCACTTTCATATCCATTACCTGGTTTGATAGTTTAGGAAATAGTAATTTAACACATTAACTGCCATGTGAGTTATATTTAACTCATACTAGTTTTGAGCCTGGGGCCTCGTGAAGCAAAACCCTACAGTTGGTCTGTGAAAATCTTGTTGATGTTCTTATTGTTACAGTTAATATTGACAAATTGTGCTAAATACATGCTCAGAAGAATAAAATAAAAAAAAAGAATATTGACAATTTAATTCTAAAAACATGGATTGCATTGCATATAACTCATGCACAGAAAACAGTAAAAAATAACAAATTAGAAAGGATCATTTTGTTTTAATAAAACACTGTGGCTCCAGGGAAATTTTTTTCTTTTCCCTAGTGTGGCAGTCAATGTGTTAAGCTAACAGGGTTACTACGAATGAAAATTTAGTATTCTGAGCTTCCTGGCAGTCCAGACAAAAAAAGGAATCAAGATATGTTTTATGGTTTTCATGATGGCAAGTCTAAAGGAAATGGAATATGAGTTGTCATTTTTGAGCCCATTGTTTTTGGGGAATAGGAGAGAAGAGGACATAGTTTTAAACTGTGTTGACCTGAAGTGCTTAAGTAAATTATGGTTCCTCCAATATGGTAGGAGGCCCTGCCAGCTGGAGACGGAGAAGAGCTTCCTAGAGAATGTGGGGCATGGCCTGGTCTTCAAAGGATGACAAAAGTTTGCACACAGAGAGATTGGGGAAAAGGGCATGATAGTACCTAGGGAAGCAACAAGCAGAAAAGTAGCTGGAAAGTATTGGCAGCTATGAAAAGAACAGTGAGGACATTGATCCATCTGAAATCCTCACTGGGGTAAGACAAGATCTCAGTAATAAGTGGTGATCCATAATCTCCTTAAGCTCTTAGCTTTACACGTTGGGCTGAGACTTGTCATGGATGATTAGAGCCAGAAGGGCCTTTAGTGCTCCTCTGATCTGAGTGATCTGAGCTGTCCATTTTACAGATGGGAAAACTGAGGCCCCATTGGGGAAGAAACCTAGGACTGACTTGCCCCCCTGCCCTCAGGAAATGATGTACATCTGGAATGGCTACGCTGTGATTGGGAAGCAGCCAGAACTCACAGATGGAATCCTTGAGATTATCACCAAAGCTGAAGACATGCTGGAAAAAGGCCCAGGTGACTACACTCAGGCCCTGGAACCTGCCAGGCTAGGTCAGGTCTTCACAGTTGAAGGTTCCCTTTGCCAAAATGTCCTTCCTCCCTTCTCTACCCTGGTAACTGTCCTTTGTCTTTCTAGACTGAGCTCCAGTGTCAACTCCTCCAAGCAGCTGGCCCTTGTCCCCTAGGTAGGGTCAAAGCCTCCTTTGGGCTCCCACAGCCCCTGGGCTTCCTTCAGTCAGTGTCTCAATCTCTGCCTTTCCTTCTCCGACGTGAGCCCCCTGACAACAGGGACCATGTCTGGTTTACCTGTGTCCCCTGGGCTCAGCACAGAGTAGAGGCTCCATGCATATTTGCTACAGAAATGAGCAGGCCTGTCTTCTTCCCTCATGTCCTTATTTTCAGAGAATGAGTACTCAGTGGATGACGAGTGCTTGGTGAAATTGTTGAAAGGCCTGTGTCTGAAATACCTGGGCCGTGTCCAGGAGGCCGAGGAGAATTTCAGGACCATCTCTGCCAAGTAAGTGCCTCTGCGGCTGCGCCTGCTGGGCCCAGGTCTCCTGGGTGGAATTGTCAGTGCTTCTCCATCCTCACGCCCACTGCAGTGGCTGACCTGTGCCAACCCCGTTCACCACACATGTACCTGTCTACTCAGCGCCAGGACCTGGGCTGGGCACAAGGGGCACAGCTAACTCAGACCCAGCCCCCCAGGGCTACCAAATTGCCTGACTACAGGAGCCCAGCCATGTTGTTTCAAGTGAACAGTGCCTCAGAGGGTGTGCTTCGGCGACTCTGCCCTGTCCTTGGGAGCGCACGTGCTACAGAGGCTGGCTGTGGGTGGCTCACGGCTGTGCTAGAGGAAGGCCGAGAGGACAGTAGGTGCCCTGAGGAGGGACTTAAACATAATGGGAGGTACCAGGAAAGGCTTTTCAGAGCTAACATTTAAACTGGGAAGTTTATCAAGCAGAGAAAGCAGGGAGTGAGCAGGTACAGCACGTGCAAATGCCTGGACATAGGAAAGACCCCCGAGGTTGGGGTGATGGTCACTAGGCCCTTCCCTGCCTGGGCTGAAGATGAAATCAGGAGGGCTAGACTGAGAAGGGCCTGGTGTTTTGTTCACAAGGCCAAACTTTATCCTGCAGACAGGACACAACCAGGAAGGAA
This sequence comes from Lepilemur ruficaudatus, assembly GCA_963574885.1. Lineage (NCBI taxonomy): Eukaryota > Metazoa > Chordata > Mammalia > Primates > Lepilemuridae > Lepilemur > Lepilemur ruficaudatus. The sequence goes on from CAUYRT010007771.1 coordinate 7,908, forward strand.
ACCAGGCAGGGCAGACTTGGGGTTTTTTTTTGTACAGGGTCTTGCTCTGTTGCCCAGGCTGAAGTGCAATGGTGTGATCATAGCTCACTGTAACCTCAAATTCCTGAGCTCCAGTGATCCTCCTGCCTCAGCCTCTTGAGTAGCTGGGACCACAGGTGTGCACCACCACACCCGGCTAATTTTTTTTTTTTTTTAATTTTTTTGTAGAGATGGGGTCTTGTTATGTTGCCCAGGATAGTCTTGAACTCCTGGGCTCAAATGGTCTTCCCACCTCAGCCTCCCAAAGTGCTGGGATCACAGGTGTGAGCCACTGTACCCAACTAGACATGGGTTTTAAAAAGATGTCTCTGAGATGTCCCTCCTCAGCATGGAGGGCAGGTCAGAAAGGGCCAGCTGAGAGAAAGGATATTTTCCAGTTTAATAAACCATTCAACATGGAGAAACGCAGGGTTGGGGCTTAGGTGAGGGTAGGCTAAGAACATGACAGGAGCCAGAGGCTGTCAGGGAATTGGGGCCCAGGATACAAGACTGGAAGATTCTTCCATGGATCCTAGCCTTTCTGGTGCTAGGTAGTGGGAACCTTCCAAAATTGAAATTCAGATCAGGAAATCCTCACATGAAGTTTGGGGAAGGCTTAGGAAGAGGAACTGAAGGATGTCTCAAGGGCAAAGCCTGTGAGCCATGTCCTCCTGTGTTCTGCAGTGAAAAGAAGATTAAATATGACCACTACTTGATCCCAAATGCCCTGCTGGAGCTGGCCCTGCTATTTATGGAGCAAGGCAGAAACGAAGAGGCCATCAAACTCCTGGAATCTGCCAAGTAAGGCTTGGGGAGCCTTGATCTGTTCTTTGCTCCTCTGAGCTCAGCTCAGGAGCTGGCTGGGGACAGAAGCCCAGGCAGCAGTGAGTGGCAAGGGCAGTAGGCTGTCCAGAGAGTGGACCTGCATCCTTGGGAACTTGGCTCTCACCTGGCATAGGAAGGCTTCCTCTTAATTTACAAATGAGCAGTTAGAATCCCAGAGGCAGGAAGTGAGTTGCCCAGGGTCAAGTCACAAACGAGCCACACTGCTGGTTTGAGGACTCAGGTCTCCTGCCTTCCAGTCTAGGGATCTATCTCCCAAAACTACTCCTTCAAGCTTAGGTACTCAACAGGACCAAGAGTGGTATCAGTGGGCATGATACCAGGGGTGAGGGGCTATAAACCATTTCCGTTAAGATTAATCCTCCCAGTGGGTGGGGCTAAACTTTTTTTTTTTTTTTTGAGACAGGGTGTTGCTCTGTTGCCCAGGCAAGAGTGCATTGGTGTCATTGTAGCTCACAGTAACTCCAAACTCCTGAGCTCAAGCAATCCTCCTGCCTCAGCCTCCCAAGTAGCTGGGACGACAGGCACACACCACCACTCCCAGCTAATTTTGAAATTTTTTTAAAAAATGTTTTTAATATTGGCGATAAAGTTCAAGTTAACTGATATATCTCATTTCACCAGTCTCAGGTACAGGATTAAGTCAAATATCTCCCTCTTTTTTTTTTTTTTTTTTTTGAGACAGAGTCTTACCCTGTTGTCCGGGCTAGAGTGCCATGGTGTCAGCCTAGCTCACAGCAACCTCAAACTCCCAGGCTCAAGCAATCCTCCTGCCTCAGCCTCCCGAGTAGCTGGGACTACAGGCATGTGCCACCATGCCTGGCTAATTTTATATATACATATATATATATATATATTTTTTTTTAGTTGTCCAGCTAATTTCTTTCTATTTTTTTTAGTAGAGATGGGGTCTTGCTCTTACTCAGGCTGGTCTCGAACTCCTGAGCTCAAACAATCCACCTCCCTTGGCCTCCTAGAGTGCTAGGATTACAGGCATGAGCCACGACGCCTGGCCGAAATTTTTTTTAAAGAAATGAGGTCTTGCTATATTGCCCAGGCTGGTCTTGAGTTCCTGGCCTCAAGCAATCCTCCAAAAGTGCTGGGATTACAGGCGTGAGCCACCATGCCAGGCCACTCAACTCTCTTTGGACACCACAGAGGGTGGGACTCAGACTGCTCAAATTGAAGAAAAGGACTTCTGGGAGCAAGCAGCCTCACATCTCTGATTCTCTGCTCACTTCCAGGCAAAACTACAAGAATTATTCCATGGAGTCAAGGACACATTTTCGAATCCAAGCAGCCACACTCCAAGCCAAATCTTCCCTAGAGAATGGCAACAGATCCGTGGTCTCATCAGTGTCCTTGTAGCTTTGTGCAGCATCCCAGGCTGGAAGACAAACTGAGACAGCTGGATAGAGCTCCTGGAAACATTTCAAAAGATCCTATCCCCCTGCCCTGCTCTGTCTTTGGGGTCCACCGGTGCTCCCGTGGGATGGCACAACATGGGTACCCATGCAGCAGCCAAGCTGGCATTTTCACCAGTGTGGCCAAGGGCCTTTGCCAAGGGCAGAGCAGGTGGAGCCCTCTGCCTGCCCTATCACACATACGGGTACTTGTTTTTCACTGTGATGTTTAAGAGAATGTATGAACCGTTTACATTTTCCTTAGAAATACATTGATGGGATCATAGTTGGCTTTAAAAAAAAAAAAAAACCAACCAACCACCTGTAAATCTTTGTTTTCACCCATCACGATCTGTAGGCACATCTCTTCATATGAAGCCAAAGGGCAAATTGCTTTTCAAACATGAGCAAGTTCCCAGCTTCTGGGACTGGAAGGACCTTCCTTTCAGAGGACCTGGGCAATGCCCAGGAGAGTCTCAGCCTCAGGCTTTGATGCTTCCGGGCGTTGGGCACCGAGGATGCGCACAGACACCCACCACCATACTTCTCACACTTCATTTCACAGCCTTTGTAACTTCCCAACTTAGAAATCAAGCATGTGTGAGATCAAATTTGAGCCTATCGGTAGAAAACTCAGTCTCCACCAGTAGGAACTACGAATGCCAAGGCCTGATGGAGGAGCTGTGTGGCCCTTTCTGTGCCAAAGCCAGGCACTGGGAGGGGCGGGGGGGGGAGGGAGGTTCTCAGAAACCCGTCTGCATCCTTGCTGTATGCCAAACTGAAACCACTGGGAATAATTTATGAAACAAAAAAATCTTCTGTACTTTGCTCCAATGTACGTTCATATACTGACAGCATTTTTCTTAGAAATAGAACGGTTATTCTTGGCCTGTTGTATATGTGTTAGATTTTTCAGTTAAGAGAAAAGATATTTAAATTATAAAATTTATACACTTAAGAGATCATGCAACATTTATTTCAGTAAAATATGTGTTGCTTGAATTCTTGGGCAAGGCAAAAAGTCTTGGTCAGAAGCCACATGGCCCGTGTATGTTTCATTTAGACAACACAGTGTTTTAAACATTTTTGAGGCTGGTTGCGGGGGCTCACGCCTATAAATAATCCCAGCACGTTGGGAGGCCAAGTAGGAGTGGAGTTCAAGGTTGCAGTGAGCTGTGATAGTGCCACTGGGTGACAGAGCAAAACCCTGTCTCAAAAATAAACATTTTCCAATCAGTTACCAATATTTACAAATGGGGAGATTTCACAAATGAATCTGGTCGCTGGCATCTAATTAAAAAAAAAAAAAGTGGCAACGTTTAGCCTCATTCCCACAAGACAACAATCAGCGGGAGCTAAGTAGGATCTACTTTCAACACTTATATTACCTTAAAAGCATCGGAATTTGCAACCTCTGGGACTGTTAAAGTGACAACGGAAGTTCAGGAACCAAAACCAAGTTCTACCATTCACATTCTGTCAAGTTTTCCAGTCTTTCAGCATTGCTGTATTCAGCAAACACTTACGAGCATCTGCCAGGGCCTGGGTTAACATATTAAAATATAGTCAACCAGCCCCCTATGCGTGATACTGTGAAGTCATGGGTTTTAGGCAAAACATACTCTCATTAGGAAAAAAAAAAGCAAAAAACCCTCACCTAAGATCATCTTTTGCACTGAGTACTGTCATAGTAGAAACGCTATGAAAAAATCTCTCTCATTTTTTCAGAGCTAGACAAAAAAAAAACTGCTCTCTATAGAGAATGATTGCTTTACAAGCTCTCTTTTCCAAAGCCTGGATGCGGAGTGGGACAGGGTGAGGGGGCGATTAGAGACGGGCTGTGGAAGGAGGGTGGGCTTTTGTGGCTTCCCCACAGTTAGAATGCTGCCTGCTGCTCTATCAAAGCAGCATAGAACACAGGACACCAAACGTATAATTTGAAAAATTTCAGTTTACAAAAAACTTCCTCACAACATTCATTTCAGGTGCTTCTGCTTTCCACCTGCAACTTCTGAGATAATCTATCAAAAACATTTATGTGAAGGAGAGTAAAAACACTGAGTTTCTAACACCAATGTATCCTATGCAGGGACCTTTGAAAGTGAAAATTCCATCATGGGTTTCTTGGTGTCTTGAGTCATTTCTGGTCATTGCTTCTCTAATAGCGCAGAACTTCCCAGCACATCTGCCCTGGAGAGGCAGCTGACCAGATGGACAGTTTCGGCCTGGAAATACGGAGACTTGAATTCTAGTCCTGACTTTGCTACTGATTTTCAGGTTGACCTTGAGCCAGTCTCAGATCCTCTAAAAGTCAGCAGTTTGGACTATATTAAGGCTCTTTCCTGTTCTCTATAGTTTCTGTTTCTGGGTTTTCATCTTCAAAATGAGGCAACAGATATACCTCCCTACCTTTCTGTCAAAGCCTGTGTCCCCAAGCAGTCCAACCAGAAATAATAGGTTTCCTTAAACAGGCTCTACAGTAGCCTGGACACCAGAGAGCAAGTCATTCTCATTTAGACAAAGTGTAAATCCTGTACCCACAAATTCAGTTGTTCGGGAAGTAGCAAGTGTGTCACACGATCTGAACAGACCCTAGGCAACGGGCAGTCTACCTCAGCCTCTCACTGGTTACAGGCCCTCAGACTGGCAGGGAGCCTTCTAGTAGCGTGTGGGTCCCTATCAGCTCTCCCACATGTTGGCAGGTTTCCCTATTACTTATCTCTTGAGTCAGAATGGGAGTGTTTCCAAGGCAGTTATCGTCATTCACAGCAAAAAGCCACGACCTGATATCAAAGCCAGGACCCTAAAAGGCCAACATCAACCCAAGATTTGACTGCCGTCCAGCTGGGAGGTTCCAGCAACTGAAGAATGGCACTAGGAGGTTTTCAGAAAGCCCCAGCCTGCTGAGTGCTAGAAACATTCAACAAGGTAATCAAATCCAGACACTTTTCTCTGAAGTTACTCCCAAGTTCATTTCTTAAAAGATGATTGGGAATTAATAACAGTCTTTTCCTTGTTTGCTTCCAATTTAAAGCCTAACAGAGTCCCTTTACAACAACTGTTTTAGCTTCATCACACTAATTCAGTAATAAATAAGTTGTCTGGATTCCGAAATCCAAGCAGCAAATGGGAACTTCTTATGCCCACCCCAAATGTATCTTTCCAAAGTGCCTTTCCACTTGGGTTAGCACAGCTCCTTTGAAAGCTAGAGCAAAGTTTGTTACCAGTAGGGGAAGTCCACAAATAAGAAGCCTCATTTAGGGGCTTGAAAAATCCATTTTTAAAGCAATCCATGGCTGCTTCCACTGTATAAAGTCAACTGTTAAGTGACAAAATGTGAATAAAGCCCTGCGGGGAGGCACGTAATTAATTACTGAGGGTTTGCTAAAAGTTGACATTTAAGTTTAATCAGAGACATTACAGCTAATACCTCACAAATGACTGGACTGGTTTTTTTCTTTGCCTTAACAAACACTTCAGAACACTAGATACCATATGCTCTGGGGAGGAGAATAAAAGCCAATATTAAGTGCTCACTATCAACCAGTTGATAGTCTAAGCACTTTACATTTATGCAATCCTCATAACTACCCTGTGAAGTAGAGACTATTGTTGCCATTGTACAGATGAGAAAACTGAGATAAAGTTTAAATAATTTAGGCAAGTTCACACAGCCATTTTGCAGAAGAAAGATTTGGAGTCAGTCAGCTGAATTCTAAAGCCCATGCTTTGCTACACTGCTGGTCAAACCGTAAAATTCACTTTAAAGTCGGACCTGCCTTATACTGGCTCTTGGGCCACTGTTAAGGATGGAAGCAATACTGGCTAATCACCACTGGAAATCCTGGGCTGCGAACACATGGAACATGTTTGTGGGGCACGGTTCTGACTCGGAAAAAGCCAAAAGAAAAAACCCTTCAGCAACCGTACTTGCTCATAAAATCACTGAGGGATGATGGAGGAAAGGGCATGATCTAACCCTCTGCTTGGATAGTAGTTCAGTCAACTACCCCAAGTCGGGAAGTGAAGGCCTCGGGCCTGGACTGAGGTTTGAGGGGTAGCAAACCATATGCTAGAAAAGGCTTTGTATGAGACCATGAGCAGTAGAGACATTGGCAAACTGGAAACATACGATGCTACAGGCACTCAAAAACTTTTTTTAGTTTCAAGCATGAGTGCTTGGTAAACATATCACGTATGTGGGTCAAAGGGACCCATGGGCCATAAATTTGCCCCTCCTGAGCTGGAGTTGACTTTATGCAGTTATCTCAGCATAACAGGTTGTGAGCAAATTCATAGTATAAGAAAAGCCTGGTTTACTAAAAGTACCCAAGCTTATTTATTTATTTATTTTTTACAGACAAGGTCTTGCTCTGTTGCCCAGGCTGGAGTGCATAGCTCACTACACTCTCCACCTCCGGGGCTCAAGCGATCCTCCCCCCTTAGCCTCCTGAGTAACTGGGACTACAGGCATGTGCCACCATGCTTGGCCTCAAGTTTTAAGTTCTGTCAATTACATGGGGTAGTGGATAAAAGCCCATACTGCATGCAACTTGGTTGAACTACTTCACCACTTTGAGAATCGGTCTACTCTCATGTAAAATGGGGCCTAATGCCAATTGCTTCACAGGGTTGCTGAGGATAAAAAGAAACCATGTAAATAAATAGCTTAGCACAGCCCCTAGTATACATACTAAGAAGGTAAATGTATTGGCCCACACATGCCGTGCAAAGGCAGTAGTGTTTGGTGTGAGGGGTGACTGAATCAGGGGCACTAGCGGGGCCACTAAGGCTTCTTCATCTCTTGGCTTTGTTCTTGTGTTAGATTTATTTCTTGAACTGACTTCTCTGTGGGGCAGAGGTACACAACAGTTCAGGCCTCATGTCCTTATAGCTTCTGAACAGCAAAGCAAAGGCTCCTTTCCTAACTCCAGTATGAAAAACACAAGGTAAGGACAGTTATTCTAGCTTGGCTCAAATGTCCATCCTTTAAGCAAAGTGTGGTACCCAGATCAGCAGCATTAGCATCACCTGGTAACTTTTTAGAAATACAAATTCTCAGACCCCACCCAGACCTAAAAAGGTAGGGCTGAGGCCCAGGAATCTGAGTTTTAACACTACCTGCAGATGAATCTAATGCACACTCAAGAACCACTGCCTTAGAATGGGAGAGACATACTACAATTGGCCCATCTTTTGACATATGCTCAGTGGGGGTTAACACTAAAAGGGAAGATGGGGTGCTAGGAAAACAAAAACACTGTAGATCCATTATTGTGTCCTTTCATTCAGAAGTTGATATATAGGAAGTATTCCTTGCCACATCCCTAGGTAAAGAGGAGGATTAGGACAGGGGGTATAGTTTGTAGCAGTGATTGGAGAAAGGGTTATCAGAAAGCTGCCCACCCAGGGGGAACTTTGCCTTTACCCTTCTCCTTGTCACCCTCCAAAGTCATCTTTGTAAGATCCCTACTGGAAAAGTTCCTTGGGGTGGTAGCTCCTGCTCCATCAGAAATGTTCAGATTCCTTAGGACCTCTCTTTCCCCACAATTTTCTCCACCCTTCACTTGATACATATCTGTTGAGGAGCTACTGTCCTGCTTTCATGGAGCTTATTCGGATAGGGAAGACAAAGGAGAAAACAGAATTAGAGGCATGAAGCAAATAGTCACACACCATATAATGACATTTTGGCCAACAATGGACCATATACTTGATGGTGGTCTCATAAGATTAAAATGGAGCTGAAAAATTCCTATCACCTAGTGGCATCCTAACCGTGGTAAGGTCGTAGCGCAATGCATTACTCACATGTTTATGGTGATGCTGGTGTAAACCCACCTACTGTGCTGCCTGCCATATGAAAGTCTAGCACGTACAATTATGTGTAGTACATAATACTTGATATCGATGATAAACACCTACGTTGCTGGTTTATTTACTGAACCATACTTTTTTAGAGTGTACTCCTACTTATATAAAAAAGTTAACTGTAAAACAGCCTCAGGCAGGTCCTTCAGGAGGTATTCGGAAAAAGGCATTGTTATCATAGGAGATGACAACTCCAGGTAGTATTGCCCCTTAAGACCTTCTAGTGGGACATGATGTGGAAGACAGTGATTTGATGATCTTCACCCTATGTAAGTCCAATGTATGTTTCTGCATTAGGTTTTAACAAAAGTTTAAAAAGTAAAAAAATAAAAATAAAAATAGAAAAAAGCTTATAAAATAGGGATATAAAGAAAATATTCTTATACTGCTGTCCAATGTTTGAGTTTTAAGCAAAGTGTTATTACAAGAGTTAAAGAAATTAGTTTATAAAGTAAAAGTTACATAAATTAAGGTTATTAAAGAAAAATATTTTTAAAACAAATGCAGTGTAGCTTAAGTGTACAGCATTTATAGTATAGTAATGTCCTAGGCCTTCACATTCATTCACTGACTCACCCAGAGCAACTTCCTGTCCTACAAGCTCCACTCATGGTAAGTGCCCTATACAGGTGTACGGTTTTTCTTTTATGCTGTATTTTTACTCTACCTTTTCTATGATACACAATATGTTGTATTTAGATACACAAATACTTACCAGTGTGTTACAACTGCCTACAGTATTCAGTACAGTAACATGCTGAACAGCTTTGTAGCCTAGGAGCAATAGGCTGTACCACACAGCCTAGGCATGCCGTAGGCCACACCATCTAGGCTTTTGTAAGTACACTGTGATGTTCCCAATAATGAAATCACCTAAAGACATAGGACTGTAATGAGATGTATTTGGTAAAGACAGAAGATAAGAAACCAGCTATTGAACAATGTGAAGAGAGTTCCAGGGCAGAAAATAAAGTGCAAAAAGACTTGAGACAGGAGTTTGGCATTTTAAGACACAAAAAGATGGTCCATGATGTTAGATGGTAGAGTGAAACGAGAGGCAGAAAGTCAATGCATCTCTTGAGTTTGGGTTTTATTCTCAGCACAACGGGAAGCTTTTAAAGTAGGAAAATGACATCATCCAATTTATTCACTTAAAATTATTTTAGCTGCTGTGTGAAGAATGGATTATATAGGGTTAAGCATGGCAGTTAGCCTCCAGCACCAACTGCTTCTGGTTTGTCTGAACTGCTAATAAAAATACTGCATCTCCTCTTCACCAGCTACTAGACTTAGGGGAAAAAGAGAATACGTTCAATATGCTAAGTGATAACCAAGCCCTAAGACTCAATGTGAGTTGGCATTTCTTGTTCTTTGCTCTTCACAGGAAATCAGAAACCCAGTTTATCAAAATCCATACCCATGAACAGGGTTTCTTACTTCAAAGATATTTTCAAAACCAGTAACTCAAAGTTTAAGAAATAGTCCTGGCCAGGTGCGGTGGCTCACGCCTGTAATCCTAGCACTCTGGGAGGCCGAGGCGGGAAGATTGCTTGAGCTCTGGATTTCGAGACCAGCCTGAGCAAGAGCGAGACCCCCATCTCTACGAAAAATAGAAAAAATTAGCTGGACATGGTGGTGCATGCCTGTAGTCCCAGCTACCCGGGAGGCTGAGACAGGAGGAGCCCTTGAGCCCAGGAGTTTTAGGTTGCTGTGAGCTAGGCTAACGCCACGACACTCTAGTCTGGGCAACAAAGTGAGACTCTGTCTCAAAAAAAAAAAAAAATATTATTCTGGATGCTTCTGTGAAGGTGTTTTTGGATGAGACTAACACTTTTTTTTCTTTTCTTTTTTTTTTTCTCTTCAGTTTCCTGGAAGAGAGACTAACACTTAAATCGGTGGACTTTTGAGTACTGTAGTCCCCCCTTACTGATGGAGATACCTTTCAAGACCCCTAGTGGATGCCTGAGACCACAGATAGTACCAGACCGTACACATACTATGTTTTTTCAGTGTGATAACAGAGCTGGCTACTGAGTGACTAACGGGTGGATAGTGTATACAGTGAGGACATGCTGGTCAAAGGAATGATTCATGTTCCAGGATAGAGTGGGACAGCGTGAGATTTCACCACACTACTCAGAAGGCTCTGTGACTTATGATTCTTGGAATTTTCCATTTAGTATTTTCAGACTGTGGGTAGCTGAACCCATGAAAAGTGAAACCATGAATAGGGGGAGACCTGCTATACAGCAGATGCCCCTTCATGATGTGGGTGAGTCACATCCAATCAGTTAAAGACCTTAACAGAACAAGCCTGACATCCTACCTCTTCCTCCTCCCTATTCCCCACCCCAAGTTCTGCCAGCAGACAGGCCTTCGAACTGCCAAATCTTCCCTGGGTCTCCAGCCTGCCAGTGTACCCTTCAGACTAACTAAGCCTCTACAACTGTGAGCCAATTCTTTAAAATAAAAAATAAATAAATTTCTCTCTCTATATATACATGCATATATACCTATAGATATACACATCCTGTTGCTTTTGTTCTCTGGAGAGCCCTGATTAACACTGGCACCATTTATTAAAATTGCAAACACTGGTTATGATCCATCCACACACCACAATATGCTGCATTTTACAGCTCATATTACAGAAGGAGGCAGACTCTTTATGTACTGATACAGAAAGGTCTCCAACATATATCAAGAAAAGTGTGTACAGTGTACAATCATCTGCGTAAACAAAAAAAGGGTAAAAAGTAAAATAAAAATTCTTGTTGTTCACATGTGTGGGGAAAACCCTCTGGAAGGATACCTAAGAAACTAGTAACAGAGGAGGGAAACTGTAAATGGGAGACAGGGTAGAATAGAAGGGACCTTTTTACTTTATACACTTTGGTAAATGCACATCCTCTATGACCCAGCAATTCCATATCCATCTATTTACCTTATAAATACACTTCCATATATGCAAAAATGACAGATATACAAGGATATTCAGTTGTAGCACCTCTTATAGGAGAAAAAGAGTGGCAGGAACTTAAACCCCATCAGCAGGAAATCAGTTGAAGAAATCCGTCTGAAGAAATGCAGTCCATTTGTTACCAAGAATGAGGCAGCCCTCTGTGTTCTGGTGTGGAAGGATTTCCGTATTAATTAAGTGGGAAGAAACAAGGTACGGGATGGTGTGTACAGTACGCTACCATTTGTGTGGGAAGAAAAGTCAAACCATATCCATGTATATATTTGCAAATGCAGGAAATATCTCCAGAACACAGAATAAACTAATAACATAACACAGCTGCCTCTGGGGAGAACTAGGTAACTGGGAGATAGGGGCAGGGAGGGGAATTACTTTCCCCTGTATCTTCTGAATCCTGGGCAGGTATTAGCTATTCAAAACTTTATAAAACTTCTGAGGAGGAGGAGGAAAAGCCACATGGTGGGCTGGGGGCTAAAGCCATCTGAACACAAAGTATCCATATGTGATGCTTTTTCCTGATGCTTTTAACCTGAGTTTCCCATGAACCGCTCTTACAAATTCCAACTTTGGACCACAGCTAACGACACTGGAGACCCAGTGCCTTCACCAAAACCAGGAAGACAATTTTTGAAGATAAGTGCACTAGCTCTCTGCAAGGCACATGACTCTTTAATCCAGAAAGACAACTGGATTCAGACCTTTTCTTCAGAATCTTCTTTATTCATCATCTAACCAACAGAGCTAGTCAGCTTGAACCAAAAGAAACTAAAACCACCTTAAAAGGCCCACCTCATTACAATAAATCAGGGCAAAACCAGAAGTGGGGGTAGAGTTTGGCCTCAGGTCTTTTCAGAGAAAACCAACCATGTATTTACACACAGGTGCCTCATGACAAACTGACTGGCAGTGTACCACAGGCACAAATCTAGCCAGCGTGGGAATCCTTGTCATTCATACAACCGCCTCTTCCTCAGCCATAAACAAGCTCTTGCTTTTAGGGGGGAGGGTGATCAGCAGGTTATCTTGAGCCATGGCACCATTTGTTTACTCTGGAACTTTGATGGGGAGGTGACAACTTATTTTCTCCTTGAATCTGGTATGCAATAGCCTGTCAGAATATGTCCTAGAAGACAGGTAGGTGGCAGTGGTTGACTTAATAAAGAGTTTACAGGGTAATTGTGTAGGGCCCTTTAAATATTTAATCTTATTGTTTTTCAGAAACCCTTTGTACCTGGGCTCCAGAGGCCTGTGAGTGAGGTGCCTGTCAGAGCGGTCACCCAGGGAAGGGAGGAGGGTGGGGAAGAGGGTCTGGGGGAGATGCAGGGGACAGAAATCAGCTGAAACACTCCATGCTGGTTCTGACTCGCTCCATCTCGTGCAGGAAGCTGTAGAACTGAGGCAAGGTTAACTCTGGGGAGAGAAAATTCAGCTTCAGGGAAATGTTTCCAACTCCACAGAATCATCCAAGAAAATTAATTTCAACCCAGAGATTTTTTTTTTTCTTTTTGGCTGAGTACATCTAAGCAGCTCTTCATGGGTAATCGATCAGAATAAAGAATTGAGAGCTTTTGAACACAGAAGGCTCTCAGCTCCATAGGAAGAAAGCACGGGGGTGGTGTTAAAATGACATAACTCCACAGCACCAAGAGAAGGAAGGGCATCATTCAGGGTGTTCAGTGTGACTTCTACAGCAAGAGCTTCTTGCTCTTCAATCTTCTTCTTCTTCAATCCCAGCCATTCCTTCCCCCTTCCCCTTTTCAACAAGGCTCAACAGTGGAGTCCCCAACCTGCCATGGCTTATGAATAAGGTTCCTCGTACCATCTGTTACTAGAGGAAAGGCAGTGGAATGGCTACTCCACGGCTTGCTTATGACCGTTTCTCGGGAGGAGATGATTTGTGGTGAGCTTCACGAGCCCATTGACTGAAGAGAACATGGAAAAATTGAGAAGGCTTAAATGGGAATTCAGACTCACCTATATATAAATTTTCAGTTTGCTTTCCTTTCTTAACCACCAACTTTAACTGATTAAAAAGAAAAAGAAATAAAAAATTCAAATTAAAATGATGACACTTGGGCAAAGAAATTCTTAAAATCCTTTCACCTAATTAAATGTCAAAGCATTCAGCATCTAACTTAAGAGTTATACAGGAGCGATCTGGATCATCCACCATGAAAAATTCTGATAATTCTCACGATTACAGGAACAATCAAACTTTAATGAATAATATTAGAATCTATTAATCTGAAAGTAGGCATGTCAGTGACCATGCCTTTGGCTGACCACATTGCTCTGGGATACACAAGGCACTTCAATAAAAACATCCATTTAGGCCGGGTGTGGTGGCTCACGCCTGTAATCCTAGCACTCCGGGAGGCCGAGGCGGGCGATCGCTCAAGGTCAGGAGTTCGAAACCAGCCTGAGCAAGAGTGAGACCCCGCCTCTACTAAAAATAGAAAGAAATTAATTGGACAACTAAAAATATATAGGAAAAATTAGCCGGGCATGGGGGTGCATGCCTGTAGTCCCAGCTACTCAGGAGGCTGAGGCAGTAGGATCGCTTGAGCCCAGGAGTCTGAGGTTGCTGTGAGCTAGGCTGACGCCACGGCACTCTAGCCGGGGCAACAGAGTGAGACTCTGTCTCAAGACAAATAAATAAATCAATCAACAACCTAAATATAAGAGTTAAAATCATAAAACTCTTAGAAAAAAACATGGGGGTAAATTCTTCATGACCTTGGATTTGGCAATAGATTCCTGGATATGGTACCAAAAGCACAAGCAACAATAGAAAAAATATATATAAATTGGACTTCATGAAAATTAAGAACTTTTGTGCATCAAGGAACATTATCAACAAAGTAAAAAGACAACCTATGGAATGGGAGAAAATCTTTGGAAATCCTATGCCTGAGAATTGTCTAGTATCCAGAATATGTAGAGAACCTCTTACAATTCAACAACTAAAAGACAAACAGCCTAATTTAAAAATAAGCAAAGTACTTGAATAGAAATTTCTCCTGGCCGGGCACGGTGGCTCATGCCTGTAATCCTAGCACTCTGGGATGCCAAGGCAGGAGGATGCTTTGAGCTCAGGATTTTGAGACCAGCCTGAGCAAGAGAGAGACCCCGTCTCTACTAAAAAAATAGAGAGAAATTAGCCAGACATGGTGGTGCATGCCTGTAGTCCCAGCTACTCAGGAGGCTGAGGCAGAAGGATTGCTTGAGCCCAGGAGTTTGAGGTTGCTGTGAGATAGGTTGATGCCATGGCACTGTAGCCTGGGCAACAGGGTAAGACTCTGTCTCAAAAAAAAAAAAAAAATAAAATAAAATAAAAAGAAATTTCTCCAAAGATATATAAATGTCCAACATCATTAGTCATTAGGGAAATGCAAATCAAAACCATAATGAAGTACTACTTCATTACCCACTAGGATGGCTATAATCCAAAAAATGGTAAATAGCCAAGTGCTAGTGAGGATGTACAGAAACTGGAACCCTTGTATAATGCTAATGGGAATATAAAATGGTTCAGCCATTGTTGAATTTGGCAGTTCTTCAAAAAGTTAAACAGAACTAACACATGGCCCAGCAATTCCACTGCTAGGTATACATCCAAAAGAATTAAAAACTGGTACTGAAACAAATACTTGTACACAAATGTATATACATTGTTCACAATAACCAAAAGATGGAAACAGGTGAAATGTCCATCAACTAATGAATAAACAAATTGTGGTATATACATACAATGGAATATTATTTTGCCACGAAAAGAAATGAAATACTGATATATCCAACAATGTGGACGAACCTCGAAAACATCATGCTAAGTGAAAGCAGCCAGACACAAAAGGTGTTGTTGGATTCCATTTACATAAATATTGAGAATAGGTAAATCCATAAAGGCAGAATGCAGACTGGTGGTTGCCAGGGGCGAGGGGCAAGGCTTACCAATGTTTTAAATGCCTATCCATGGCTGACATGGATAGTCACCATTTTATTTCTTTATGACATTACAGTCATGAGCAGGGTAGTCAATACAATACAAAGAAGTGTTTTGGAAGGACTAATCAATGCAAAAAGAAACAAAAGACCTATTTAAGAAGCATTAGGAAGCTATAAAAATAAATAAGTATAGTGACCAAGAGAATGAATTAGGGTGGTAACAAAGAAATGAAAAAGAAAGGGAAGACTAAAAGGTACACTGAAGGAAAAATGCAAAAGCCTTCTTAATTAATTGGATTTCAGTTACCCTTAGAAGCTGGTAGGGGACTTCCTAGGACTGCTACATGATCTTGATCCAGGACAGTGAGTGCCACACCATTTCGAGCATTAGCAGACACAACAGCCTTGAGTAACAGTGATCTAACTGCCCTCTGATTTTTTTCTGGGTCAGTTGGGCGTATTGGTATCAAAGTCTCATATATACATCCATCAGAGCCTGTTAGAGAGAAGTATTTATTGTTCATTGTTGGGTAAAGGATACTTCTATATTATAGTTAAATTTACTAGGTTATTTACAAGATTTTATCAATTTGACAAAGAATCTAACCAGAAAAATAAACATCAGTCTATGCTTTCCCTAAAAGAATAAACTGGGGGAAGGAGTATTATAAATAAAAATATCAGTAAAAAACATCATAATAGCCAAGAAATACAAATTGTAAACACCTATAATAACTTAAAATATCGAGAGGAATACAGGAATGTCAGGAATACAGATAATTTAGTCCCTAAAAGGATACATCCCTTATTAGAAAGTAATTAGCATCTAGTCTATACGTTTCTTCTTATTCAATCACCCTGAAAACCATATGAAATGGCTGTTTCTTACAGGTCAATTGAATTTTGGCAATTTCATGTGGTTATAGCTATGTTACATAAGGATTTGTATGACCCTTTGGCTCAGACTTCCTCACTTCAATGTTCGTTAAGCTAAAACATTAAGTGCATTCCAACGACCTTCCAAGATAAGACACGTGATGAGAGCCTTTTTCTTAATAGCTACTGTAAATATCTGCACATTGAAAAACTTCACAAAGAATTTTACTTGTGATGATATGGAAATGTTTCCTAAATACTGCTCTTGTTTATTCCCCCTTAACCTTCGCGAAACAACTTCAAAAGAAGCCACAAAGGGTGAGGGGGAGAGGGCATCACAAAGGCTTTTTTTTCCACCCTAAAGTGGGGTTATAGAGCTCTAAAACTGGTGCTATACTTTAGACCATTACACAGAGGTAGACCCCAAGGCATTAAAAATCTGTCAAAAGCAGATGGCATAGATCAAAGCTGCTCTGTTAGTCGCCAGGTCAAAGAACTGGGCCTTATCACCTAAAAGCTGATTTTTCTTTTTCATTAGTATTATATTGTTATTTATTGCTTACGATAAATTTTAAGATGTAAAGTTACAGAAAAAACTGTACTCTACCTAAAGTACTTCAATAGCCCCTCAAAACACAGCATCACTGATCTAATGCATGACCAGATATGCAAAATGCAAAAAGCGAAGGCATAAATGATAGAAGGGGAAAGGCTATATCAGAAGCCTGCGAAGACTCTAAGATTCAAAAATATACAGTATTTTATAGTATCACTTTATTTACAATCTCGGAAAGTTTAAAGAAAAAACTTACTTAATGACATCAAAGAGATGAATTTCCGATCCACAGATGCAGTAAAACTTTGTATAACAGTTTTTTCTTCTTGTCCAAGTAAGAGTGTGTATTTGCTTAAGACACGTGAGTGAAATGTTTGTACATAAACAAAGTAATTTCCATGCTGCAAAAAAAGTTACTTTATAAATATTGCCATTTCAATCACCTATATTTAAACGTTAAAACCAGACGTTGTTATCCCATTGTAATTACCTAAAGGAGTATTTAAAAATCTCTTGTCTAACTAAGTGTAAAACGTTATAAATAGTGACTAATAGACTTTTTAATATTTAAAAAGATAAAAAATTTAAAAATCTAATCTTCTAAGAGAAATACAAAAGTCCCACTTTAGTTCTAAAAATAACATGAGTGATTTTGAAATTTCACAAAATGGGCTAGGAACTGAACATATCACTTACTTTTTCAGTAATGAAAATTAAAACAGGATGCCTAAATACAATGAAAAGCTTCGTCCACCTAAAAATAAAAAATAAGAAAAATTACATGATGCAAAAACCACCAGTTGAAATACAGTGTCAATTGAAATTTAATCAAATATTTTATCAAATTTTTTTAGAACCAGAAAGACATCAGAGAACACCTAATTTGGTGTTTCAAAGTATGTATCATAGGGAATATCAATCTGTTAAAGGCAACTCTGTTAAATGAATCTTATTAAATCCAGGTTGTTAAACTTCCCAGATGACAATGTAAATTGTAAAGTTCCCAGAAAGGTATGCAGTACTTCCCAAATTTAAACTGACTCCCTCCCCATCTTCTCTCTTTTCTCTCTTTCTTTCCTTCTTTCTTTCAGATAGAGTCTCACTCTGTTGCCCAAGCTAGAGAGCAGTGGGATCATCATAGCTCACTGTAATCTCAAACTCCTGGGCTCAAGCAGTCCTCCTGCCTCAGCCTCCTGGGTGGCTCAGACTACAGATGTGTGCCACCCACACCCAGCTAAGTTTTCTATTTTTTGTAGAGAGTGGGCTCTTGCTCTTGCCGAGGCTGGTCTCGAACTCCTGACCTCAAGCAACCCTCCAGCTTCGGTCTACCAGAGTGCTAGGATTACAAGATTGAGCCACTGTGCCCGGCCTCCTTTTTTCAGTTACTTTTGGGACTCGTGTTCTGAGGAAAACATTAAGATCTCATCTGCTTCTTTAATTGACAGAAGGAACTGAGGCATAGGGACATTGATGGGTTGTGTAGCCAGTTTTTGGCAAAGTGGCAGTTAGAAACAAATCCTCTCAAGAGTTCCCCCAAACACAGTTGCTCACACCTCAGAGGCGTTCATCAGGTCAGTCTGAGACATAACTGGTCATTGTCCATATTGTTCACTTACTAAGTACAAGCCTCTGTTTTGATTTTTAGAAATTTAGTTCCCACCAAGTGCACCTGGAGAAGCAGCAAGTCATATGGACAGGAAACGTGATGAAATAATGATTAGACAGAAGTGAAATCATGAAATGTCCTTCTATCATTTGGGCAGGTCATTTTCCCAGTTTTTTCCCAGAATCTGGGAAAGCAGAGGTCTTAAAGCACTATCATGATTTCATTAATGACAAGCTGCACTTCTTGCCAGGGGGAAAAAGTTGGAAGCTTGGCAGTCAGGGCAACATGACAGAAACAGAAAGAGTTTGGTATTTTGGAATAACCCATTTCATCTTCAAATAACTGACTATCCAGTTCTCTGTCATTAGAAGAAGACTCATAAGACTATGGTTTCCTGAGTCATCTATCACCCTAGAGGCTTTTGGAATGTTATTTTGGTCAATGTCTTATGTTTTTTAATAAGGCTGGTCTCAAACTCCTGACCTCAAGTGATCCTCCTGCCTCTGCCTCCCACAGTGCTATAATGTTTATAACCAAAAATACTTTTGAACATGGCAAAAAAGATAATTAAAAATATACAGTACATTTTCGTTTTGATAAATTCACTTATAAGCATCAGAACTTACTTAATCATCTCTTCATCAGAGATAATAGTTTCAATTTTCTGCTGGGGCTCTGCAAGCAAGGCCTCTAAACCACGAACAGCTCCTTCCTTGAATAGCACCAAGGGTTCTGTTCCTTGTATTGAATGTATCCTATATACCTCAGCCGACAACTGGAAAAATGCAAGACTTTCAATTTTTATACTAAAACAATTTATACCTAATGTAATAGGGACATTTACAGAAGGCTCCCCCACACCCCAAACAAGAATCTCACTCTGTTCCCCTGGCTAGAGTGCAGTGGCATCATCATAGCTCACTGTAACCTCAAACTCCTGGGCTCAAGCAATCTTCCTGTCTCAACCTCCTGAGCAGCTGGGACTACAGGTGCTACCACCACACCTGGCTAATTTTTTCTATTTTAGTAGATATGGAGATCTCACTTTTGCTCAGGTTGGTCTCAAACTCCTGACCTCAAGTGATCCTCCTGCCTCTGCCTCCCACAGTGCTAGGATTACAGCCATGAGTCACCGAGCCCGGCCTACAAGGCTTATTTTCAAGGGACTGATTTGTTTTTATTTTGATTTAATATTGCTTTGTAACTGTGTATGGTTCTAAAATCAAAGATACAACACAAAATACATTCAGAAGTCTAATTTCTGCTCTTACGCTCTCTACCCTGTCCCTACCTCTCCTCCATAGGTATCGCTTTTTATTCATATTTGGCTTATCCATTGCAAATACTGGAGGTTAGGCTAAAACTTGGGTCTCCCAAAACTGGGGGTGGAGAAGGTACAAATAAAGCCACTAATGCAGATATACACACAGTTCTGGTGTTAGATAAGGACTAGTGCCACAATTATAACTACAGCCTACAATACCAAGAAAAAAAATTAACAATATATGTGAGGTGAAACAAACAAACAAACAAACAAAAACAACCTCTGTGTAAAATTCAGGATTGTTCTACTCCAAGGTAAAGGAAAAGACTGGAGCCAGGAGAAAGTACAGCTAGCTAGCTAGAAGTTTCAAGGATCCAGGCAACAACTGCATTACATCTGAATCAGCCCTATTGTGAGCTGCTTCTAAAATGTGCCAATTATATTTAGAGTCAGACATTTAGAACTGGAAGGAACTTTTGAGAATAACCTAGTTTGAAATCCTCATTTTATAAGAAAAAGTTAATTAACATACTTTAGGTCATTGGTAGAAAAGGCACAGGTAGTCACATTTCTTTTTTACTGTGTTATGTGCCACTCTTAAAATGTACGATACACAAAGCTTGCACGGTCTATTGTGAGAAAGGGCATGGGAAGTTCACTAACTAGAATGAAAAACTGATTGTAACCTTATGCTCACTTTTCCAGAAGCATTAAGATACATAATGCATACTCTATTATACATAATTCCATTTCATCATAAGCTAATATGTTGGAAAATCTAAAGACTTACTGTAGCTTTAAACACTTTATCCAGGTTTACATCTTCACTATTCCATATTCTTAAAACCTTAAATGAAAACATACAAGTTAAAATGTATGCCATTCTCCATTTATATAACACAAATAGTTAATAAATCAACATTTGACTTGTATTCTATATACCATTATATAAAAGTTTTAAAGCTCACCTTATCATCATGTACAACAATATACTCTCCAGTTTGAAAGTCGCACACAGCTGGACATGTTATAATTTGACCTTGTTTCACTGACCAACTCCCCAAGGTTTTCTGATCAGAAAGCTAATGAAATTAAAATAAATACAATATTAAAGAAGTCAATTTCAGACAGTAAAAGCAATTATACACTTAAAATCAAAATAAACCATTAAAATGACAGCATTTGACAAATTTCCTAAATTAAAAAAATAAGTAGTCAAAACAAATAATGAAGATTCCACTAACATGAAGTACCTACAGTAGTCAAATTGATAGAGACAGAAAGAACAGTGGTTGTCAGAGGCTGGGGGCAATGGGGAGTTATTTAATGGGTACAGAATTTTAATTTGGCAAGATGAGAGAGTTCTGGTGGATGGTGGTAATGGCTGCACAACAATATGAATGTACTTGATACCACTGAACTGTACGTAAACTTAAAAATGGTTAAGATGGTAAATTTTATGTGTATTTTACTACAATTAAAATTTAAAAACTTTTAAGCAGCAGTTAAAATAAAAATATATTTAATGACTAAGTTCCTAAAATAAAAA
>CAUYRT010007778.1:0-21302 GCA_963574885.1 Lepilemur ruficaudatus
TAGTCCCAGCTACTCGGGAGGCTGAGGCAGAAGGATTGCTTGAGCCCAGGAGTTTGAGGTTGCTGTGAGCTAGGCTGATGCCACGGCACTCTACAGCCTGGGCAACAGAGTGAGACTCTGTCTCAAAAAAAAAAAAAAAGAATAACTACAAACTGTAATACCTTTGTAAGATTACGGTTTTAAATGTTTAATATCATAATTGATTCTTTCTCATCTCCAGGGCTTTGTATGTACATGTTTTTCCCTTTGCTTGGAACATTCTTCCCGTCTGTCCTGACTAATGCCTACTTTTCCTTCAACTCCGGCATAGATGACAGTAGCACTAAGAAAACTTCCCGTGCCCTCCCTTCCCTCTACCACCTCCATGCAGCATCTCATCTATATCTACCAGAGCAGCTACTTGCCTGATGACTTGGCAAGATTTATGGCTGAATAAATATATAAATTAATTAAGAAGTATACAAAATATTTTTAACATATAAAAAGATCAGTTAGTGTTTGTGGTAGGCGATCACTTAGATGGTACCTAATAATCCCTTTCTCCAAGTATTCACACTCTTACAGCAATCCCCTTTGCTTGAGTGTGGGCTGAACCTAGTGATTAACTTCCAATAAGAATAATATACTAACATGATGAGATGTGACTTGTATGATTAGGTTCCCCAAAGATTGTGACTTCCATCTTGCTTGCCTGCTCTAGCTTTTTCACTTGCTTGCTTTGGTAAAAGCCACCTACTATGATGTAAACTTCCCTGTAGAGAGGCCCCCATGGCAAGGATCTGATGTCTATAGTCAACAATGAATTGAGCCTCTCAGCCAAACAGCCCATGAGGACCAGAATTCTATCAACAACTATGTGGGCGGGCTTAGAAGCAAATTCTCCCACAGTCAATCCTTCAGATGTAGCTGCAGCCCAGTTCTGGCCTACACCCAGATGGCAACCTTGTGATAGCCACTGAGCACCAACAGGAACTATGAGATAATAAATATTTGTTGTTTTAACTAGGTTTTGGGTTAATTTGTCATACAACCATAGATAATCAGTATAATATTATCTGTATAAAAATTAAGATACAGTAATTAAGCCATTTTGCAAATAAAGATAGGGCTTTGAGAGCATCAGATGTGGGATCATCAATCGTGGTGGCTGTGCAACTTTCACTCTTTAGGAGCTTTGAGACTTATTTTCCAGTTCCTAGGCTCAGTCATCAAAGTGGTATTAATAGAATTACTGCTATTGGTCTGATATACAAGAGCTGGAAAGTAATTTTAGTTTTCTAAATAGTATCATTTATCATATGGCTCCTGGAAATAGAATCAGAAAATCTAAATTTGAGTCTTATTTTTACCATTTACAATCTGTATGAACTTACATATCCAGTTGACCTTTCAACATGAGTTTGACCTTTGCGGGTCCACTTACATGTGGATTTTCTTCCACCTCTGCCTACCCCTGAGACAGCAAGGCCAACTTCTCCTCTTCAGGCTACTCAACATGAAGATGCCAGGATGAAGACTTTTATGACGATCCACTTCCCCTTAATGAACAGTAAATATATTTTCTCTTCCCTATGATTTTCTCAATATCTTTTTCTTTTCTATAGCTTACTTCATTGTAAGACACAGAATATAATACATATAGCATACAAAATTAACTGTTAATCAACTGTTTATGTTATTAGTAAAGCTTCTGGTCAACAGTAGGCTATTAGTAATTAAGTTTGGGGGGAGCCAAAAATCCTATGTAGATTTTTGACTGTTCAGGGAGTGAGGGGAGGAGGTCAGAGTTCCTAAACCCTGAGTTGTTCCAGGGTCAGCTGGATTTTCTGAAACTCTCTAAGTCAGTTCCTTTATCAGCAAAACATGACCAAACTTGCCTCCCTGACAGAACAAAAAATATCAAAGCACAAAACCTGGCACAGAAGAAATGTGGAAAAAATAGCCACTTATTATGAATCTAAGAGTACTGTTTCTCATTATAGTCTTCAAATTATAAACATGAGTTTGGAAAGACTAGAGAAATGTGAAATAAATATGATTACCCTATTTAAGGTAGAGAACCAAAAGTTGACAGAAAAGAGATTTTTTTAGCCTGACAAAGCAAGAGATAATGGATAAATGCCATTTGATTTAAAAAAAAATTAGCCTGACTGAATGTCTTTTTATCTTTTTCAGTGAAAGAATCAGAATAGAGTAGTCCCCCCCTTTATCCACAGGGAATAGTCCCAACACCCCCGGCAGAAAATCAAAACCTTAGATAGTAACAAACCTTATGGGTGTTACTCAGAACATGTTTCTGTTCGTGTCTTCCTCCCACAAATTTAATACCTCTTTGTCTTAAATAAGTGACTACCATGCACTGTAGCTGTAACTTTTGTAGTTTAAGGTGTGATAGCAAAGCTAGCATAATTTTTTTCCTTTTTTCACAGATAGATTTGTTCTTACTGTAGGTCTTAGCAATCTCTGCATATGAATTTTTTTTCTTTCTTCATTAAGTCTTTTTCACTTAAAGGAAGCACTTTATAACTTCTCTTTGGCATATCTGAACCTCCAGCATTACTACGGTTGAGCTATGGGGCCATTATTAAGTAAAATAAGGGCTACTTGACCACGAGCACTGCAATACTGCAGTTGATCCCATAAATAAGAGGGCTACTAAGTGACAAAGGGTAGGTGGTGTAGACAGCATGAGGATGCTGGACAGGGGGAGGATTCATATCCAGGGTGGGATGGAGTGAGACAGCATGAGGTTTTATCACACTACTCAGAATGGTGCACTATTTCAAACTCAAGAATTGCTTATTTCTGGAATTTTCCCTTCACTAGAACTGAGGAAAGCAAAATTGCATGTAAGAGGGGACTACTGTAAATATAAGCAAAAAATATGTGTTGAATGCAAGGATAAACTATTTCTGCTCCGCTATGGCTTAAAACTATTCTCAGAGAGTTTCGGTTAATAGGCTAAAACCTGTTAAGTGGAAAAGTTATTAACTATCATAAGTTTAGAAAAAAACCAACAAACTGCAATAGAATCTTCATTCATAAAAGCCCTTAAAAAGAGGATGGGCTAACCGCTTTAATTCATTTCATATTAACAGGTATTGTGCCCAGTCTTTTTAAAGACAGTGTAGCCCAGGGACAGCGAGGCTAAATGAACATGAAGCCCACTCCATCTTCCCTTTCCCAACAGCTTCTGTTCAGAATCCCACTGAAGGGGCTCTGCTTAACCTAATTTTCCTAGTCTTTCTCCCTCACCACCTTTATTTATTAGTTGTCTTCTTATTTTTATTTTGTTTAAATGCTTGTTGGTTTTATTTGTAGGATAAATGTTTCTTTTATTATAAGCAGCCTCAACATGGATAACATTAATTTGGAGAACCCTGCTTAAAATGCCCCACTTAACCTGATATAAAATCCAAGTGCAAGTTCCAAATCAATCGTTGGATAGATATCTAGATAGAATTTCTCACCTAGGCTGGATAAGTCTTTGTTGTAGGGATGTCCTAGGCATTGTAGGATGTTAAGCACCATACCTGGGCTGTACCTACTAGATGCCAATGGCACCTTTCCCACCCCAAAACTTCACATGCAAGCTCTAGGAAGTCGGTTAGGACGGTAGGAACAGGGTTTCCACCTCTCTATACAAACTAGGGACAGTAGTAAGTCGTCCTTTTTACTGTCATTTGTTACCTTGTATAGTGAGAACTGATGTCCTCATCCTGTGTGCCTTCAGACCACATAGACCCTAAACTAAATCTGACAAAGGCCGACAGCATATTAAATATCCTGCCCCCAGTGGTGAATGGGGACTGGAGTCAGTTTTGTTCCACCAGCTTGATAGTTGTTCTAAAACAATATTTCACCCAGGAGCTTGTTAGATATGCAAATTTGGGGCATGACCTCAGACCTGAGTCAGAATCCCTTGGGGCTGGAGCCCAGGAACTTGTGTTTTAACAAGCTTTCCAAGTGATTCCTCTGTGCACAAAAGTTTGGGGCACACTGTTATATGATACACATGTGCCGTTATAATTGTGCCCTGTCCCCGTAATCCCCATGACAGTCACATAGTCTATTTAACTGGCCTCTGCTCCAGATTCCTCCAGTTTGCACAATCAAATGAAAGTCCTACCTTGAAGCTCGGCCTTGTTGGCCAAAATGCGAACCCATTTCCTTTTATTTCTCCCTAAGGACTGGATACTCTCCACATCCCTCAGTGACTGATGAATGCCTTGTTCCACAGAAATGGGCACCTAGAACCACAGCAGTCACTACCTACAGTGGTATTATCACTCACAGGACATGTTGGCAGCCTTATCTGATTTGCTCAGACATCAGTGTTGACGCAGATTTAGGCAAAATACTTTGATCATTATGATTTTGATTATTGTCCCCCAGCCTTAGCGGCATCCTACAGCCAAATCAGACTCCCAGCCCTGGCACCATGCAGTGTTGCTTCACTCTTTCCCGAGGAGTCCCTTATTCGAGTACCAGCAGGCTTCATGGCAAAGCGGTGGATGTGACCTTACATCACCAGTAGAGACCTGGGCTTAGAGACTTCACAGTTTGAAGTTCCTTGGTGTGTCAGGAAACCAGAGAACCAAAAGAATTCGGTAAAGGATTTGGCCCAACAATGCCACAGTCTTTCCTGGAAAATAAAGCTATTGTAGAATCTTCTAATTTCAATTGTGATATTTTTAAATAAAATAATTGGTTTCCAAGTTATATAATAGGTGGGACCTGTGGTGTAAGGGGTCCCTTAGCAACCATATAGGAGACATAATAGGGAAGGAAATAAGTTTAACTACATGGATTGAAAAGGGAGATCGGAGCAGATCACTGACTGCAATCTTGCTTTGCAGGTTTTGAAGTTTGGACATTTTTTGGTAGACAATAGAGAGCTATTAAAATATGCATATGTGTGTTTTATTTTTATTTTCACAAAGTGAAAATAGCATGTAATTCTCCCAGCTCAAGTGATAGAAAATGTCCAGCACCCAAAAGTTTCACTCCTATCCCTTCCTAGTAACTACTCCCTTTCTTTTCTCTCTAAAATAAACTGCTCTCCTGATTTCTAACACCAGTTATTAGTTTTTACTAATAGAACTTGACTAATAGAATAGAACTTGACAAATTAGAACTTGATATAAAAAAGCTGACTTTATTTCATCATTGTGTAGTATTGCATTGCATGGTCACCCACAATTTATTTATCAGTCTACTAGATTGGGTTGATGCCAAGTTTTAGCTATTCTGAATAATGCTGCTATAAATACTCTTGTACCTTTCATTTGAGGCATATGGACATGCACTTTTGTGCGATAGATATCTACTTGTGAAATGGATGAGATACAGGGTGTGTGTATGTTCAACTTTAGTAGATTATACTTAAGTGATTTTATTGATTGAAATTTCCACTAATCTTGACAGATTTGAAACAGGGACAAGATCTACACCATGTTTTATGACACTGAATCTATCTGCAGTGGATAAGATGGTTTAGTTGTGGTTATACTACAACACAGGGAGGGGGAATATTATTGCAAGAGTCCTGGTGAAAAAGAATAAGATTCTGAACTTGAAGGAGCAAGAAAAGGATAGGACTATGGAACTAAGTTGGCAGGTGATTTGGAGAGGAAGGTAAAGGTGAAAATAAAGTTTTCAACCTGGATGACTGGGAGACAGTGGCATCAGCAGGACCAGGGTTAACAGGTACAATAGTGAATATAGGATGGGTCAGGATGAGGTAAGGGTGCTGATAGGAATCCAAGAGAAGGTATCTAAGAGACATCTGGAAACAGAATTCAAGAGATCTGTCTAGCTACTGAAGCAATTTCAGTAGGATGCTTTCTACAACATTATTATAATAGTCCTTTGTTTAGAAATCTATTGTCAAATAACACTGGTTTTAAGACTTTCATTTATATATCTACATTCACCTAATTGTGTTCCTAGAGTTTTTAAGTTAACATCCTAGTTTCAGTAACTCCCAAGTAGGATGAGCTATTATATAGACATATGTGTTTAGGCTTATAAAATGTATGCCCTGTGTTTTATGTGAAACCATAAATAATAAACATCTCTCAGATCTCTTCTTTTTATTGTCCATATAGCTACTGGCTTAGTTCAAGTTTTCATCATTATTTGCTGGAACTGCTGTCATAACTTCTTAACTCATCTCTTGCCTTCCATATTGATGATTTTGAAATGCACTCTCTACAATGAGATCCAGAATAATCTTTTTTTTATTGTTATTATTTTTTGGACTGAATCTCACTAGAGTGCTGTGGTGTCAGCCGAGCTCACAGCAACCTCAAGCGATCCTCCTGCCTTAGCCTCCCAAGTAGCTGGGACTACAGGTGTGCACTACCATGCCCGGATAATTTTTTATATTTTTAGTACAGACGGGGTCTCGCTCTTGCTCAGGCTGGTCTCAAACGGTTGACCTCAAGTGATCCTCCCTCCTTGGCCTCCCACACTAGGATTACAGGCACGAGCCACCATGCCCAGCCCAGAATGATCTTTTAAAAATGCATGTCTGAGAATCTCATTTAAAAATTGGTTGTTCCCTTTATGTGCATGATAAACAAAGGCCTTTATGAGCCAGCTACTCTCATTTCTTGCTACTCTATTATCTTTTGTGCTTCAGTAGTAGTTTCTCACACTGTTTAATGTTCTGTTTAATGCTTTCATGCCTTTGCATATATTGTTCCTCCTGCGTAGAACACCTTTCCTTCCTGTAAATGTTCTTTTCATAATTCAAAATCTGCTCCTTGAAGCCTTTCTTGAACATATAGATTTAATTAACCAAACAATAGGAAAGAAAGACAAGGACAACTGGGGCAAAAGGAAGCTATTCTGAACATATGGAGTATGAATAACTGAGAATTATATACTATAATTTACAATAAGGACATTTGTTTTAATCTCAGTAAAATTGTTTGATTTACTTTTCTAGCCACAGTATACAAAAAAACACATTTAAGATCAGTAAAATAATTTGAAATATAATAAAATGAAGCATTAAAATAATAGAGGAAAAATGCAAATTTTCATAATGGAATATCAACTTAATTTATGAGGCTGTCAGTGGGATGTTGTTTTAATTTTAAAATTTTCTGAACAAGTATCCTTCATGCTCCCATGGCAATAACAAGAAAAGTAACATGATTACTTAATAATATTTAAGCTTATTTTAAAATTTATTGAACAAATGTAGAAGTGATTGATTTATAAAAAAGATTCACATAGATTTCTACCTTTTAAAACACTGGGGTTATAAAAATTATGAAAAATAACATATGAATGTTGTAAAAAAAAGTAAATAGTTCATGAAGTATTATAGAAGGATAAAATTCACCTCTCTCCACCCCTCTCCCAATCCCATTCTTCAGAGATAATCCCATTTAAGAGTTTCTTGTGATGTTTTCCAATATTTTCTATCTTTATTAGCATGTTGAAGTACATATGTAGGTGCATGTATACACCTAGACATATATATTTTTGAACTTTTTATACAGGCTGGGTCATGCTATACATATGAATTCTCAAATTACATTTTGCACTAAATGATCTGTCTTGGACATTTTCCTGTGTCAGAACATACAGATTTACTTTATTCATTTGAACTCTTTCATTGTACAGGGGTTGTATGGATGTGTCATGGTCTATTTATCCAGTTCTCTGTTGATGGATATTTAGAGTGTTTTCAGATGTTCTCCTTTATAAATGTGGTGGGATATTTGTTTTGAACTATTATCTTTTTTAACTCCCTGTTTTTCTCATTCCCTTCCTCCAGGCACTTGGGGAGGGAGAGGCTTGGGAGTGGAAGAGTAGGGCTGGGCACGGGCACTTCAGGAAATAGCAGAAGCCAAGCCCAACTCCCTGACAGAATCCCAGACAGGAGGTTATATGTGAATGTAACCACATTCATAAAGGGTATCTAAGGACCCAGAAGCATATGTAATCCCAGAGCGTCTGGACCTAAAGCGATTGTGCACACCAGACAGCTCGGCAGTAACCAATGTAACCAGTGCCCGGAGGCCCCTCTCCCAGGCCTTGGTCCTAGCAGAAGAAACTGTGCAAAGTTCTTGATGAGGGGCAAGGGAAGGAGGGAGGGGAAAATAAGGGCCAGGGTTTTAAATTCAATTATAAATGCAATTCTTTTTTTTTTTTTTTTGTATACCTGAGCTTCTAGATGGAAATTCATACCATCTTCATAAACATTTGCTCTTTTCAAGATACCAAGATACTTTATGTATCTTGATATACTTAAAGTCAAACTTTAATTTTGATGACTTTTTTCCCATAAGAAGCTGTTTTACATTGATTAAAGAGAAAAATGCCCATTTGAAATAATGTTCTTCTATCCAGACATAGTTATTTGTAGAATTTTGTGATATGCTTTTATTTTAAAAATTATTCCCACAAAAATAAATCACACCTTCCCAAAAGTTTCAAGTTATTAAGGATTTATTATATCACTTTGGTTTCACACCGACAGCAAGCCTAGTCTGAAACACATACGAAGAGACAGGATTTAATAGTTTTTTTTGAAGAGGAGAAAATGAGAATATTTTTATGGAAAAGCAATGCCTGCATTATGACCCTAACTTTTTATTTGTCATTGCTTTTACCTTTTGCACTCTTCATTGAAAGCCTTAAGATTGTTTGTTTAAGATTGGCAAAAGATTAAGTCAATTAAAAGTCTCATGGAAACAATTTAACCATTATTCTCTGATTAAGAGGCATTGATTAAAATTGCTTTCAACAAGAAAAGACAGAGAGGATCCTTAAAATGTCTTACGGCTTAGAATTTTACTATGTCACTAACAGTTTATATTGTCTTCAGGCTTAATTCTCCAGCATGTTTATGCAGCAGTTGGGGACTGTCGGGCCACCAGTGTTTGAGGAGGCCAGGCTTCTCTGACACACAGCCAAAGAAGAACTTGAAACAGACTAGAGAAAGCCCACTCCTGCCAGGACATCGCAAGCTATTTAGTGACCATCTGAATGTTCTGCTGGTTTTGTTGCCATACTTGGTAGTCCCAGGAATCTGGCTAGCTTCAGAAGTTGAGCAAAACAAAATACAACTGTGCACAGCCACACCCTAGGGTGACTGTGTCTCCAAATACCATGCAAGTCCGAGGCTGAAGCACTTGAAAGGCTTATATCCCTACAGATCAAATCTTTGTAAGATTGAACCTTTAAAGACAACCCTTAAGTACATAAACGTTGTCATTTACAGCACTGTTTCTGTGCTATTTTGCCTTTTCAATTATAAAGGTGGCTAATGCACATGATAATTACAGTTTCTTAAAATTTATTCACTCTTGAGCAGATCAGCTCAGAAATGTTGGCACAGTTTCAGGGTGCCTTAACAACTGCTTGCCAAACCACTCTTTGATCCAGTGAAATCATCGCATGATTCAAAACAAGGCCTACAGCCTTTCAAGAATTCACATCTTAAATCCTCATCTTTGTCGTCTAACCTCCCCATGTTCAATCTAAAAATGGACTTTATCAATGATAAAGAAATAAGTTTTTTATTTGTGGGATTTATAATACGCTTTCTTTGTTTCCCTTCATTTAGTCTTCCTTTTAACTAACATATATTGAGTGATTATCATGTATTAATAGTAGTGACCACGACTTTCCCTGCAGTGATAGAACAAAGCTGCCTCCCCTAAATTTATGGCACAAGGTAGAGACAGACAGTTAAACAGGTAATTATTAATACTATATAGGGTTTTAAGTGAGAACAGCATCAAGGGAGAACAGAAGTAGTGCTCAAAGCCACTAGTGGACACCAAAAAGATTCCTGGTAGAGGGGAACACTGGGCAGAGCATTGAGGCTAACAAGCAGCAGGCAGGTGACAAGAGCAAGGAACTTGGGTATTTGAGACAGAAGAAATAGTATGTGCACCAGGGTCTGGCAGGGAGCGAAAGCATGACAAATTTTAGAGAAACTAAAAATGTTTTTGCTTGTCTGGAAATGCCTCCCATGGAGGAGGTAGAAAAGGTTCTAGGAGAGACAAGTATGCCAAGATTTTAAGTAAAAAGTTTTTGCCCTCACAAGTGAAGTTTAAATTTTATTCTTAAGTCGATGTGGACCCCTAGAAGACATTTGAGCAAAGAAATGACATGACCAATTTGGGGACTTGAATGGATAACTCTGATGAATTGTAGAACAAAGTTAAAGTCAAAATATTTAGCGTAGAATAACCACATCTCGAATCAAATTGTGGAGAACTGAGGAGGAGTGTCCAGAACTGAAAATAGTACTGGGCAAAAAAGAAGCTTGGAGGTTGAGCCATTGCTCCTGTAGGTCAGAGCTACCATAAAGAAAGCAAAACTAAAGGGAAGGGGAAAAGAGAGGAAGGAAAGAAAAATAAGGGGAATGGAGACCAGAGGTAGAAAAGAAAAAGAGGAAAAAATGGTGGAGGAAATTGGAAGCAATGCTTGCTGCTAAAATCACAAGTCTCCAGTTTGAGATGAAAGAGGGCCAGGCAGGACAGAGGACATTTCAATGGGATTCTCTTTTTTCAAAAAAGAGATGAATTATTGCCTTATTCACTTTAATATCCTAACAATGTTGCAACAGTTACTCATTCTAATTTGATCTGTTCTCGAAATAATACAAAGACATTTGTGGAATTTCTTCATAACTTCCCTTATTATGAATTAAATATAATATCCAATTGATTTGGTCAAAAACTCCTTGATGGTTCTCTTTCTGTTACACATGTTTTAAATCCAACAACAAATATTATAAGCTCCTCTCAAACTATATTTAAGATCCAATCACTTCTCACCATCTCCGTTACTACTTGGGCCAAGACACCATCATATGTTGCCTGGACAACTGCAAAACTTTCTAACTCTTACCTACTTCCACCCTGTGGTATCACTCCTATGCTCATCCTACTCCATAGGTTTTCCATCACCTTATAATAATCTGGAGATTGAGCAATCTGGTCCTTTGCTACCTATTTGTTCCCATCTCCTCTTACTTTACCCTCTTCACAATCTGATCCAGCTACACTGGGCTTCTTTTTTTCTCAAATGTATAACTGACCCCAGGGCCTTTGCACTAGCAGCCTCCTTCTGCCTGAAACCCTCTTCCCTTGGATATCTGTTGCTCAAATTTCACCATATCCAAAAGGTTTTCACCAGTCATCTTAAATTAAAATAGCATTCATCACCATTCACATTTACTTTGGTTACTTTGTTCTGTCTCTCCTCATCCTCACTCGCCGGCAGGATGTAAGCTCCGGAAGAGGGGCGAGTTTTGTTTTGTTCAGTGTTGGCTCCCATCCCACATGACTAGGATGTATCTGGGACAACATCGGTGCTCAATATTTTTTGACTAAATTGATAAGCAAATGAATAATTGTCCCCTGAGTAGTACCCTTTTTTTTTGTCTGATGCGCCACAAGGGAGCCATTATTTATAAAAGAGTTATGACAGGAAGCTCAATCCTTTCACTTTGCAAATAGGTATTCAAATATTGCCAGAATCCTAGAGGGTAAGCATTATTGGTATGGAAATGAAAATGGCAGGTATTCAGCAGTGGTTTTAGGCTAAATGTTAGTAAACTAAACCAGAATTTTAAATCTTGTTAGGATTTCCAAATAATCTAGGAAATCAGTTCTAGGAAATCTAGGAAAACAGAAATCAGTTCTGTTCCACTGAAAATGGTAACTTTTCAAAGGATATAACATCTTTTTGATGGGACAATTTAGAAATATTTAAGGACAGAGCAAATTAAAAAATTGTCCTTATACACCGAGAGAGAACCACTGTCATCATGTAGGGGCATCATGGCTAATTTCATTGCTATGATATTGAATTAATGGATTAATTAAGAAGAAAGGGTTAAATACAATCTTTGCAGTATTTACTTTTTCTATCTAATATTTTTATTCACATATTCCATTTATTTTTATCCACAGGTCAAGTTTTATAGTTTTCTTTATATCTATACAGTTTATAATTTTAATTCTATAATAGATATTTCATATTTTAGACTGCTGTTGAAATGGATTTTCTTAAATCATACATTCTAAATGTTTGTTGAACAGCCCTTAGAATTTGATAATTGATCTTGTACTGCCAGAATAATAATACTTTTTAAAATATTTTTTCAGTTATCTCTGTGTTTCCTGGTAATCACATCATCTGCTAATAATGATAATTTTGTTCCTTCCTTATTAATATATATAGTTTTGTTTCTATCATATATTATTATTTATTCTTCGGGTTAAAATTTTCCACCAATGTTAAAATATAGCAGCGATGATGGGGCATCTTGTATTTTTCCTGACTTAACTTGGAATGATTCTAGATTCTCATTTTTAACTTAGATGTCTGTAGTTCTTTTTCAAATAGGCACTTTTTCATAGTCTCTACTTCCTTGATAGTTTAAATGACACTGAAGCAATGGTCTTTGTGAATAAATATTTGAGTTTCTTATCATTTTAAAAACAAACGAATTCAATGATTCTTGATACATGATGCCAAAGTGTTTTCAGAGCTTGACGTGCAAACTTGTTGTGTGTGAGTCCCACTCTTTTCAGTATTTAGTATTGTCAATTTTAAAAAATCCCAGCATTTTAGTTGATAAACTTTTAAAAAATAAATTTAATAGATCAGAAATATCATATGTTTTAATTTTCATTTCTTTGCTTATTATTGTGTTTGATTGCTTTTCCATTTATTGATTGGCCATTTGTATTTCCTCTGCAAATTAGCTAATTTTTTATTCCATATTTTGATTTGGTTGTGATTTTTGAAAATTTAATAGAGAATGACATCTTGATTATTGTGTTCGCTCATTTTAGCACAATTGTGAATAACGCCAAGTTGCTCTTCAAAGATACTATATTGGATAATCTTCAGCCATATGTGAAAGTGTTCATTTCTTTCAACCCACCCCAGCCCTGACAATAATAATTTTTAGTTGATTTGCCGATTCAATAGGTGATATTTGTATATCTTAGGTAATCATTGTAATTTTTATCTCTAAGATTGTTAATGAATGGGAGCATTTTTCATATTATCATGAGATTGTTTCTTCATTATTTTTGCCTCTTCATCTTTAAATTGTATTTACTTTATTCTCTCTCTGGATTTGTAAGAGGCCTTTCCCTATGAGCTATTAATGCTGTATCCTAAATAGAACATAATTTTTCACTTTGATTTCCCACTTAATTATGTTGATGGTGTTTTGTTTGTGTTTATTTTATTGAGCACTCTGATGCCCAATTCAAGTCCTCCAGCCTCACCTCTTGTTCCAGCCATTGTCGCAGTGTCCAGTTCTCTGCTGGCTTTGCCCTGCTTCACTTGTGTGCAACACATTTGCTCGAGCCACTTGTCCCAAACCTCTTGCTTCCTGCACTGGGGTTTCTCTGCCCCCCAGGAGGATACGCCTTCCCCCACAACTCAATTATACTCATTGGTGCAACCTGGAAGTGTGGAGGAATCAACGCCCTTTGGTTACTGCCACCACTGACTATTAAGGTCTTAGATCAGTGAAGCTTCTTCCTTATGTCTTCAAGTGGACATTCTGAGTCTTCTTAGAGCATCCCTCGGGAGAGAGTAACCTGACCCACAGAGGGTGGCCGAGCGGATGGCACATCATTTTGTTAACATTTTCTGCTAACTTACTTCCCTCCTTCTGTGACTCACTCCTGCTGTCTGGGATCACATTTCCAAATAAACAACCCACACATAAACCTTTGTCTTAGACTTGCTTTGAGGCTAAGTCATACATACTTTTTACATATAAGGTGTGTCTATGGCTGTGTGTGGGCATGTGTATATATGCACACGTATCTAATTCATATATTTTATGGTTTCTGACTATACCTTCATGGTATAGTCAGGGCTTTCCCTATCACCGGGGGCAGATAAACATGTAGGTATGTTTCATTTCTTTTGTTACAGCATACAGGTAGTGATCTTTTTTATTATATTTCCCAAACAATTACATAAATTTTAAAATAAAGTCTATTGAACATCTAATCTTTGTTCACTGATTTTATTGCTCAACATTTCAGAGTTTCAGGAGGATTACAGACTAACAAGAGACTAATCCTCATATACCTACTCTTCCTCACTCGTGATATAACTATGATTTAATTAGCCAAATATATATAAATGTGAAGATTCACAGAGGAGGAGCAACTGCTTTTGTGTGGTTTGCTAACTGGACTGAAGCTACTGGTGACACTGCACATAGAGGCTTATCACAGCAGAAAAACAGCCAAACCCTTGGTTTGTCATAAATCTTAAATATTTGCAGCTTAAAGCCCCATTCCAGGGAAACTTACAACAACGATGTAATTGCTTCCATTTATGGATCCTTTTACAAACACAAAATCATCTACTTTTTTTTTAATTTGGAAAAAAAAATTAACAAACCCAATTATCAGCAAGACCACAGCCACGTGAGGGTGGGCTGCAGGAAACAGTACCCTGTCGTGCATGAATGATATCACTGCCTTAATCTTCTCAGTATCTCAAAAAAATAAATAAGTAAATCTGTTGCCCCACAATCAGGCACTAAATATTTATGTGTACAGGAGGCTATTTCTGGCCTTCACATCTGTGTCTTTGAACTTTCAATCTCTTCCTATGACAGTACTACCAGGGATTACTGAGGCTTTTAAAATATGTTTTAATACCTGCCAGATCAAATCCCTTCTCAGTGTTTTCCTTTTCCAAAAATCTGCTGGTTCTTCTTATTTGCTTATCCTTCCAGTCGAACTTTAAAATCACTTTGTCAAGTTGTTCTCAAAATGTGGTAGACACGGAGATGCACCAACAGATGCCACTTCAAGGAAGGGCTTGTTGCCCAGACAGCTTCCAGCTGTCGGCTCCTTCTGGGTCACACCCTTCCTGTGTCCACTTCCATCGGGTGACTGGGCAAAGTGATGATAAAATGAACCAGTCATTTCAGCTGACCTACGATGACTCTGTTGAGCAAGACCTGCTCTCAAGCTCTTTGTGTATTTGGCTGAGGCTTTGTTGGGTCTGCAGATCAGTTCCACTTTCCTTCTGCTCAATCCTGCTGCTTTGCCCTTCTTTTCTCAGATGTCAACCCCTAATCAATGTCTTATATTCTAAATTCCACCTCAACCTCTTTCTCTGGAGAACCCAGACGGTGGCAAATTTAATTGGAATAGTGCCAAACCTATCAATTAATTGGGAAAAAGTGATTTTCTTTTAATACTCAGTTTTTCCATTTAGGAACACAAAGTGTCTCTAAATTTATTCAAGATGTCTTATCTGTTTCTTAGCAAACCTCTCTTCGTATCAGGTTTACAGATTTTCTTAAGGGTTTTCCTGGTTTTCTTATATTGGCTGTTATTGGTTTCTCTGTTTTGAATAGAACTCTTTCATCACCATATTGTCTGTGTGATCCATAATGTTATGCAATAAAACATGATTTAATAGTGACTTCAGTTAATTCACTTACAAAGTATGCTTATTTAAAATATTATTTACATTTTTGCTATAAAGTTTTCTCTTTTCCTCCATCATAACTTTTACCTGACGTAATGAAATTTTAACCATGATAAATCACAGAGATTTCATTCCAGTTTTCTATATTTCAAGAGTAATCTCAGTAGTAATAGCAACCATCTACTGCGTGTCTCTAATGTACGAGGCAATGATACATGCGTGCTCTGGTGGTATTATCTATAATCCTAGCAGCTACCCTGCAAGTTTGCATTATAACTGATGCCTTTCAAAGAATGTATTAATAGGTACCTTACCCATTATCCACACCTACCAAGTTACTGAACCAGGAATCAAACCTAGGACAATTTGATTCTAAAATGAAAAAAAAAAAAAAATCTAAAGAAATTTTTCCCAGGCAGCATAATCAAGCTGAACCTTCTTGAGTTCCCCTTCACTTTTGCCATATATCATACACCCACCGACACACACAAACACACACACACAAATGCCATGAGTCATTTTTGAATGCATGTTCTTTGTATACCATTCAAACAAAAAGAAATCTATGGAATAAAAAGTTAAATTCCACCTTCACTTTACTTTCTTTCAAATACTTTTTCTTCTCCAGGGGTAATAACTACAAACAATTTTTATAGAAATTGTAAAGAAAATCAACTTTATTCTCTTTAGGCTCTGTATTGTACTTCATAATGTACCTGTGCTATAATTTATTGAATCAGTACACTGATGGATATTTGTATGGCATGTAGCTTTTCATAATAATAAAATATTAGAACTTTTCTTAACTAAAAAGCTACTTTGAGTATTTTAATTACAAAATTAATATTGTTCACTGAATTAGTGAAAAGAAATATTGAACCAAACAAAAGAGGCTGTAAGTTTGCTTTCACTAGGTTTGTTTTTCCGCCTCCTTGAATAGACTTTGTATTTAGTAGAATTTCTTCAGATTTTCTAGGCATGAGGTATTAGGGTATTCCAAATTATCTATCCTATTGATTATATCATTAGGAATGGGGACATTGGGGTCCAATATATATGATCACACTGACATTTTACTTAGAAGTCTTTTTTGATACCCCAAATTATTTTAATCACCAAACAAAATATATTTACTGTAGAAAAACATAAAAGGCAGATAAAAGATAAAAGTGCTTTAAATCACTAAATAACTACTGTTAAAATTTTGGCTAGAGATCTTTTAAGAAATTTTTATACATTGTGTATAGGATATGTGAATCATTTATATATCCTATAAAAGATCACACAATCTATATTAACTATTTTGTAACTTGTTTCACTTAATATATCTTGAGATCTTTGTGCAAGTCGCAACCAATTTAAGTGGAAAATGGAAGCTTGTTATCTTCTCTTTCTCAAGAAAACTAGGATGCTACTCCTACAGCTGATAGAAGTATAAGCAGGGTGGAATGTTTAAGCTAAGTCTTTTATTTATTTATTTATTTATTTTGCCTCTCTCTATAAATATTTCAGCCCTGCATTAAGCCCCCACATCCTCATTTGTATTAAAATTGGACTCAACCATTATTGTATACAATTTCAAAGAACCCTACAGCTTTTATTTGTCATGAACTCCATTGAATCATGTTTCTTCTTATCTAGTATGTCTTTGCATTCTCAAGCAATTTGTTGGTTTGTCAAACATTTTAGTATCTTGAAACTGCTTTCCAGAATCCTATAAGATGTCTTTTTAAAAAAAAAAAATTTATTTCAGAATATTACGGGGGTAAAAACGTTTTGGTTACATAAATTGCTTTGGGTTTCTTTAGTAGTAATGATGATCTAAAACTCCTGGAACTTCTATGTCAGAAGTTGTCCCAAACTTAGTCACTCCTCTTTGGTTGTCTAATTTCAGTACAAATTAAAGAGAGCCAGAAATCACTTTTCTTCACTCACAATTGCCACCTGGGGTTGTACACAGGTTGCCTTGTACAGTTACAGTTGTAAGTGTAGTACACTGAACAAGTCTAGGAGGTATCATTTATACTGCAGGTACAGACACAGACACATACAGATATATGAATATCTAATCTATCTATCTACAATGATCCAGTAGATAGCAATGAAATATCTTGCTCTGATAAAAGCAGGCTATTGTAACAATTTACAAATAGATGATAAGGACCTCATTTTTCTAATTTGCACATTGGGAGATAGAGTTGTACTAAGCAGATCTCATACTATCTGGGTAACGATAGTTTTGCTTTATAATCAAAAGACTGAGAAAGAAGTATATTCTCTATACATCATACTCTTTTATTTTGATCACATTCTGCCTCATTTTGCTGCAGTTGTTCACAGTCTGTGCCACCTATGGGACTGCAACAACCTGAATGCTGAACATACGATCTTCTATTTCAGGGGACTTAAGTGTCAGCTAGGTGGTCCCAAAGGCCAGAGATGGACTAAGCGAAGTCTTGATACCTGAGGAAAATTGGGGTTCCAAAACCTAGCAGAGAGTTGAAACAAATTATTTTATAAGATGGATCTTTAAATATTGTAACTAATACATATATACACACACAGACATGTATATACACATATGTATATAAGCTAAATATTTCCATCTTACATGAATTTACTTTACTGGAAAATTGACTAATTTTTACCATGTTTTTGTCCCCAGAGACATTCTATCTTGGGCATTGCAATATTTAGAATGAAGGGTTGGCCATATATAATATAAAGCCAAAATCGCAGTGACTTGTGTCAGATTGATTTTTATTCTTCTGCCTTGAACAACACAATCTGGATTGCACACATCACTTGTGCTCACCTCTCATTGGCCTTAAAATTTAGCTGCATGGCCGGGCGCGGTGGCTCACGCCTGTAATCCTAGCACTCTGGGAGGCCGAGGCGGGTGGATTGCTCAAGGTCAGGAGTTCAAGACCAGCCTGAGCAAGAGCGAGAGCCCGTCTCTACTATAAAATAGAAAGAAATTAATTGGACAACTAAAAATATATGTAAAAAATTAGCCGGGCATGGTGGCGCATGCCTGTAGTCCCAGCTACTTGGAAGGCTGAGGCAGAAGGATTGCTTGAGCCCAGGAGTTTGAGGTTGCTGTGAGCTAGGCTGACGCCACGGCACTCTACAGCCCAGGCAACAGAGTGAGACTCTGTCTCAAAAAAAAAAAAAAAAAAAAAAATATGTATCTTGGAGAAATTTCCAAGTCAAAACATAGATAACTTTAAAAAAAATTCTTTAAATTCAAACTGTGTGTAATGACTCCTCACTATGCAAAGTAAGAATATATCCTTATACTTAGCTTCTTCTGCCAACACAGCAGCTACAAAGCAACTTATATCTTTATATCTTATATCATTATAACTTATATCATTATAGTTTGTAACATGTACCTTTCCTTCTATCTATAACCTTACAACAGAACCATAACCCTTATGTCATAAGGGTCTGGCAAGTAAAATAAACAAGAGAAGTAGGCTTGGGGTAAAACAAAAGAAGTGGTATATGATAGAATAAAAGTTCTCTCTACAGTTGATCCTTATGTGCTATGAACACCGAATTAGCAAATATTGACAGGGGAAATACAGGATTAGGTTCCTGCAAGCCTCTGGTCACATTTTCATAACATATCAACACATAAACTTATTTTATGTGTGTTTCTGTTTAAACACACCTTATTACATTAAGACACTTTATAATAAGACACTTTATTATATATATTGTTGATTTATTAACATCTAACTCATGGTCAACAGCACTATAACTCATGCCTGAATAAAACTTATCAATATCCATATTTTCTCTGTAAGGTATAGCACAGCTTTCTTATACTTAGGAACAGTAGACAACACTTTAGCACTAGGATTGGGGAACATTTTAAATAGTAAAACCACCATTAAAAACCACAAAAATGTGGAAAACATGGCACTAAGTAGACCAAGAAAAGAACACTTGTTTATGGTAAGAAAGCTGAAACAAGACAGTGTCGCTTTGCTGAGCCTCAGGCCACTCATATTTTTTACCACTCTGCACATGCACTGGCCCTTGAATGATTGCAAAAGCACTGAAGAACACTGATTTTGAGGTTACAAATAATTCTTGGCAAGTAGGTCAATTCCAAATACGAAATCTCTGAATAATGACGATTGTGTGTCTATGTGTGTACATCCAGCAAATCAAGCTTATCAATTATATTATGCAAAACCTGTGTAGCCTAGCTCATCTATATATATTTGAAGTCAAAATCTCAAAAAATTACACTAAAATCCCTCACTCTAACTGTATTTTAATTTTAATAAATTCATCATGTATTTCTAGAACTCGTTGATCTATAAAAATTTATAATTGTCATATATCCTTTGTAGGTCATTAGTCTCTAAAAAATATCTATATTTGTACCATTTGAGGTTTCTGCCTTTGAAGAATGCCTTCTGTGCTATTCATTCAAGAATTCAAAAATATTTATTGAGGGCCTTGATACTGCTGTAGATGTTAGGGATATGGCAGTGAAAAAACAGACTTAAGTCTAACCTCTCATGAAGTTTCTATTAGCAGAAGGGAAACAGACAATAAACAAACATATAAATATTTAGTATTATGTAAGAATCCAATTAAGTTCTAATATTAAAAAAAAAGGTGAAGAAAAGGTTAGAGTGCATAGGTATCATCTTACACAGAGCAGTAAGAGAAGGCCTCTCTGAAGGGGTGAAATTTGAATGAACTGAGGGCGAAGTGTGTTTGAGGCAACTGGCAAATAAAGCAGCATGGATGTTGCAATGCGGCAGTTATTAGTAGAGTAGTGCAATTAGTCTAGGGCTACATCAGAAGGCCTTGTAAGGGCACAGTGAAGACGCTGAATTTTATTTTAACTGCAAGGGAAAGTCTTTAGAAGGTTCTCACAGTTGGGAAAAAAACTGATCTCAAATTTATATTTAATTGTACTTTATTTTTCTCTGTGACTATCTAAAATATTTTATTTGTAGGTATTTTTAATCTTTTTTTTAGGAATGGTTTTTGTTAACAGCCTAGAATCTCATTTATTGTGATAATATATACTGGCTTTATTTATTCTTATATAATAGCAGATAAAAATAAAATATTTTCTTTTTTACTCTTTCTCCCTCCCTTACTTTTGCTGCATTTCTTTATATTTCTCCTTCTACACTCAACTGTAGTAATTTATAAGTTCTATGTACAGCAGATGACATTTTATATATAGAATACCCTAAAAACTTCACCAAAAAACTGTTAGAACTTATAAATGAATTTGGTAAAGCTTACATAAAATCAACACACAAAAATCAGTAGTGTTTCTGTACACCAACAATGAACTAGCGGAAAAAGAAATCAAGAAAGGAATCCCATTTACAACAGCTACAAAAAAAAAATACCTAGGAATAAATTTAAGAAAGAAGGTGAAAGACCTCTACAGGAAAACTATAAAATATTGATGAAAGAAACTGAAAAGGACACAAAAAAAATGGAAAGACATTTCATGTTCACAGATCAGAAGAATGAATATTGTGAAAATGACATACTACCAAAAGTGACATACAGACTCAATGCAATCCCTATATCAAAATACCAATGATATGCTTCACAGAAATAGAAAAAACAATCTTAAAATTCATATAAAACCAAAAAAGGGCCGGGCGCGGTGGCTCACGCCTGTAATCCTAGCACTTTGGGAGGCCGAGGCGGGTGGATCGCTCAAGGTCAGGAGTTCGAAACCAGCCTGAGCAAGAGTGAGACCCCATCTCTACTATAAATAGAAAGAAAGAAATTAATTGGCCAACTAAAGATATATATAGAAAAAATGAGCCGGGCATGGTGGC